>VDFB02285066.1:0-35386 GCA_007258455.2 Sequoia sempervirens | reverse complement strand
TTTGATGAATGTGCACAATAAATGGAATTAGGTGGAATTTGAAAATAGTGAAATGACATGCAAGAGGGAAAAAGAATGAATTAAATGCCACTTGGCTCAATGCACAAGGACATGTAAGAGGAAATGAATGTCTTGTTGGAAGGACAAATCTACTTGGAGGGATTTTCAAACTTGGAGAGAAATATTCCCTAAAGATACCAAGTTAGAAGAAAATAGGGATTTAATAGATTAATTAAAATGTATTTTTTCATGTGCAAATTGGAAAGATAGAGGATGGGACATGGATTAAAGATTAGAATTCAAGGTTTAGTGAATTTTAATTAGAGTTAGATGATGTGACTAATTGATTTAGATTTTGAGTTGATTTAAATCAAAAGGTAAGAAAGGATGTGATTGGAATTAAATAAAAGGATTTGATTTATTTAACTAAAGGGGATGATGTTAGATTAAATTAAACAAGGTTTAATTTATTTAATTTAATAAGATGACCTTAGAGATTTAATCAAATAAAATGAATTATTTATTTAAATAGAGACTTAGGGTTAATTAGATCAGATCGATTGATTTAATTATCAAGAGAGAATAACTTAATTAAATAAACGATTATTTATTTAATTAAAAGATGAAGATTGATGATAAGTTGAGAAGGTGATTTAGGATGACACAGTGTTAGTAAATCAAGATCAAGTGTACCGATATATTTTCTATGCCTACACTAACAATTTTTAATATCATTTGTCTGGTAAATTATATTTTCAAATCAAGGGTTATATCAAATAGGCTTATTAAAACATTGTGTAGGAGTGAATTTTCACCCCTTGTATAAATTCCCCTTTTGCATCCCTCTACCTTAGAAAATAAAACCCGAATGTGAAATTACACATCACTCACCTACCTTCCATTCATTTGGCTTTTATCTTGTGTGTCAGCGGGGGAATATTTATCAGGGATGTAAGCAAAACACACAGATGTCTATGTGGCATGTTTCTATCCCTAATAGACTCCTACCTCTAGTTTCTATAGGGACATTACATTCACCATTGGGAATGAAGCCTAATTACTTTGTGTTGACCATCCAACCTGAAAATGGCTCTTTCCCTCCTAATCTTCCTTCAAATGCATAATTTTCACTATCACTTCATCTCTTTAGCAATTTATCTCATCTTCTTCACAATTCTATCCATTCACTTGATCTCTTGAGCACTTTCATACAATTCCATTGAGCATTACAACAATTGGTTGCTCCATCAACTCCATTTTGTACATGAGGTGTTACCATAGAAGTTGTGAGCCTGGAGTCTTATGATACCTCCCTTCATCACCACTATGATCTTGTCATCTTTTCCAAGCTCGTTGTCTTACATTCTCCCTTCATTAGCCTTGAGTACCTTTGGGTGGAGGTGGTATTGCTTCACTATCCTTTCTTTTTGTGGTTTGATAGAGTAGCATTGTATCTTTTGAAGTGTTTGATATTCTTCTTTCCTTTATCACATTTTCTACTTCATGGAATTCTTGGTTGTATGTAGAGGTGGAAACATCAAAGCGATGGTTTGACTGAGGAAAACCCATATATAGACCCAAAAATTTTCCCTTCTTGGCTGTGTGTAGGTGTACATGTGCATGGAGCTCACTAGCGAACTGGACCCTCATTGAATTGGTCTTCGTCACCCTTACTTTCATCTACCTTATTTACCATTTATATAGTTATTTCTCATATTTTATCATTCTATTCATTTTGTCAAACTTAGTTAGCTAGATAGTTAGTAGGATTTATCATTTATCACACTGTATTTCATGCTTTCTAGTCATACATATGCCAACACACCAGAGAGACACCAACACTATAAATAGATGTCTAAGAGTCTCTCCCTCAACTATAAATAGTTGTTATGGACAATTTGATGGCCGAGTAGGAGCCTTTTGTTCCATCTCAGATCTTGGCCTCTAGCTCTCAGAGTTGCAAGAACCACCTTGTGCATGAGCGCAAGCATCAGTGAAAGGCTCTGGCAGCTGAGTAGGTCACTTTGTAGAGTAAGGAAGGGGAATCGACCATGTTGGAATTGTGTGCCTCAATCTCATAGGTTGAAACCTCTAAAAGAGCCAAGTCGGTGTGACATCCTTTTTGTCTGGCCAACTAACAGTTGTGCAACCTTGTGAAATGTTCAGGTCACTGAGACCTTGTTCCTGTCATGCCGACTGGAGCTATCGCTATGAATTTTCTATCGATGTGAGTATTCAAACTATTCTTGCTCAAGCAGATCTCTTACCAATGAGTTGGTGTCAAGTGGTTTTCGGGGAGACTCATGGTGATTGATGTTATTGAGGAGACTCTTGGTCGAAAGGTTTGCTTTCGGTATGAAGTCTTAGCGATGTGATATGTCTCACCGATAAGTATACACTTGGAGTCATCGAGGTGAAATGAAAGCCTCGGTATGAACTCTTGCTGACAGTTGGTTCTCTCACCAATGGATATGAACATCAGTGTGACCTCTTGGAAAAAATGGTAGTCTCACCGACTGTTCTATGCTTCGGTGTGATGTCTTGTTGATAGCGGTAAGTATTGACGACATTGCTACATGTGTTTATTATCAGATGTCTTCGTTTAGACTCCTAGCGACAACACTTATTAGGGAGAGATATGAACGTTCGGTATGAAGTCTTACCGACAAGAGATGTCTCACCGACAACGTTACACTCGGAGTCATTAGAGAGAGGATTGAAGGCTCAGTAAGAACTCTTGGCAATGGGTGTTTGTCTTGCCGATGGATATGAATATCAGTATGACATAAAGATCTTTGAGACTCTTGTCGATAGAGCTTCACAAGATAGATTTTCCTTTGGTATGACCTATTGCCGATAGCAGTGACTCTTGCCGATAGTTATAGATGTGTAATCAGTCTTGTGGCATTGGGGAGATACGGTTAGTGTCTCACTGACATGCGACATAGGTTGAATCTTTTTGACCGATTGGAAGACTATCCTACATGGTGTGTCTTCGACCAATTAGGAAGCATAATGGGAATCGCTAGCAGTTGAACTGTTATGACCATTTTTGTGAGGAAATTTAATAGACCAGGGTTGACATGGATATACTCTAAGATCGATGATGATGTTCAGTTGGATAAATAGTTCTATAGGAAATCTATGTGGTGAACAGGTTGGTGTATGATTAGTGCATGTGAATTCAATTCAGAAAGCATTGTAACTTGAATGTTCTGTACAAGGTTGATCATTGAATCTACTATTGTAATTTGACATCAGAAAGATAAGTCTGATCTCTGTATGTAATCTCCATTATTGTAATACAAAGAGGCTTTTCTTGGTGTGGTGGGTTTTTCTCCCGTAGGGGTTTTCCCATGTAAATCTGGTGTTCATCTGTGTATGTTAATTTCTCTGTTTCTGCTATTTCTTTCAAGTGTATCTTAATTGGATTGTAATTGAAAAATTTAAAAGCACCTCTGCATTCTTCCCTGAGGTTTGACGTTAGGAAAGTTGTTTTTGTACCTTAGCTTTCCTTACAAGTGGTATCAAAGCTTGGCCAGTTGTGTTATCCTTGTGGGAACGTTGGGTTTTTTATGTCAATTCTATTCAGTGGGAGTCTTGTAGAAGTTTGGTAATTTGAATTACAGATTAAGATGGAAAGCACTTCAGGAAAGATTAAAATTGAGAAATTCAATGGAAGCAATTTTGAGTTGTGGAAACTCAAAATGGAAGATTTGTTGGTTGATCGTGATCTGTGGCTTGTTGTGTCTGGAACGAAGCCTACAGGCATGAAGCAAGAGGATTAGGACCTTGCAGATAGAAAATTTATGGGGCTGATAAGGCTATGTTTAGCAGACTCTATTCTTCTATATGTTCATGAAGACTACATCTTCCTTATGGAAAATACTGGCATCTATTTATCAGGGCAAGTCCTTGGTGAACAAATTTTTCTTGAGGAAGAAGCTGTACTCTTTGAGAATGCAGGAGGGAGGATCTGTTGCTGATTATTTGAATGACTTCAACATGTTGATTGCATAGTTAACATCTGTGGGTGTGAAGATTGAAGATGAAGATTGATGTATGTTGTTATTATGTTCTTTGCTAGATTCTTGGGATCACTTGGTGATGGCTATTGGGAGTACAACATCCACTTTTAAGATGGAAGATGTTGTTGCTTCTTTGTTATCAGAAGAGATGAGAAGAAAATATTCTAAGATGGCAAAGGAGGTTCTTGCTGTTAGAGGCAGATCGAAAGAAAAAGGAAAGAAGGACAAGAAGTCCAAATCCAAATCAGAGGGGAGGTCAAAGTCTCCTGGCAATAAGTCCAAAGTGAAGTGTTGGAATTGTGGGCAACCTGGTCATGTCCAAAAGGATTGTAAAGAGGAGAAAAAGAAGAAGAAGAATAATTCTTCTAACAATGATTCTTCTCAGAGTGATGTAGACGCCTTCATTGCAGCCTTGGCTACACAGGCATTAGATGATGTCTGGCTGATTGATTTTGGAGCATCTTTCCACATGAAATCTCATAGAGACTAGTTCACGAAGTATGAAAAATATGATGGTGGAAAGGTGTATTTAGCAAGTGATTTATCTTTGGAAATTGTTGGTTGTGGAAGAGCCAGAATTCAATTCCTTGATGGTAGATTGAAGGGAATCAATGATGTAATGTATATACCAAGTCTGGCTCAAAATATACTTTCTAGTAGTAAGCTGAATGATATTAGAGTGCAAGTCACATTCTCTAGAAATGGCTACAAGATGACTAGAGGCTCAATGGTGCTAGCAAGAGGTGCTCGTATTGGTACCTTGTATAAGATGGATGCACATGCTATTCAATGTAATAGTGTCTCTGTAAAGTAATAGAAAGCTACTCATGGAGGAAAAGAGGAAAAATTCCTAATGGTGTAAACTCTATGGAAGTTAAACTTCCAGCAGAAAAGACTATGCTCTAGCATCATAGGCTAGGCCACATTGGAGAAAAAGGTTTAAAAACCTTGAAGAATAAAAACCTGGTTGAAGGGCTTGATGATTGTAACCTCGAAACATTGTATATATGGAAAACAACACCATGTTTCATTTTATTCTAGTCCTCACAAATCTTCTGGTTTGCTTGATTATATACATTATGATGTTTTTGGTCCAGTGAATGTTTCTTCTCTGTCTAAGTTAAGGTATTATGTATCGTTCATTGATGATTATTCAAGAAGAGCATTTGTTTATTTTTTGAAAAGTAAATCAAAACTGTTTAGTCAGTTTAAGGAATTTAAAAACCTTGTAGAAAATCAGACTGGAATAAAAATAAAATGTTTAAGGACTGATAATGGTGGTGAATTTTTTTCTCATGATTTCAAGAGGTACTATAAAGATCATGGAATTAAAAGACATAAAACTATGCCTTACACTCCGTCGCAAAATGGAGTTGCAAAAAGGTTCAAGAAGACAATAATGGAAAGAGCACGAAGTATGTTGAATAGTGTTGGCTTGGAGGAGAAGTTCTAGGCTGAGGCAGTTGCTACAACATGTTACTTGATAAATCATTCTCCTAATTCCACTCTTGTTGAGAAAACACCTTTGGAAGCATGGTCTGGTAAGAATCCCTCTTTGAGACACATTCGAGTCTTTGGCTGTGAGGCATATGCATATGTGCCAAATGAGAAAAGATCTAAATTGGAGAACAAGGCTATTAAATGTATTTTTATTGGCTATAGTTCTGGCATAAAAGGATAAAAGCTTTGGAATCCTAATACAGAGAAGGTTCTATACAATATAAGTGTTATCTTTCGTGAGTTGAAGCCTTCTACCTTTGATTTGCAGTCAGATACAAAATTAGAAAACAAAAAGGATGTAGTTGAAATTCCTCTGACACTAGATAAAGAGAAATTGAAATTTTAAAATGTACCTGAAACTGAGGAGAGCTCAAGTAGTTCTGAAAGTTATGAAGAAGAAGAACAACCTCAGCCTCAACAAGTAAGGAGGTCAACTTATGAAAGAAAGCAACCTGATAGGTATGGGTTCTCTTTGATAGATTCTACTTATGCCTATGCTTTAATTTCTAGCATTGATGAGCCTAGGATTGTGAAAGAGTCATTTAGAATGTCTGATTTAAACTATTGGTTGGAAGCCATGAATGAAGAAATGGCATCATTAGAAAAGAATGATACTTGGAGTTTGGTGCCCTTTCCTGAAGGCAGAAAAGCTTTGGATTGCAAATGGGTATTTAAAAAGAAAATAGGTCTAGATGGCAGTGTGTAAAATTATAAGGCGAGGTTGGCTGCAAAGGGATATTCCCAGGTAGAGGGAATTGATTATGGGGAAATTTTTCTCTTGTAGCTAAGCCAACGTTCATTAGATTTCTTTTGTCACTTGCAGCAACGTATGACTTAGAGATTAAATAGATGGATGTGAAGACAACATTTCTTCATGGTGATCTTGAAGAAGAAATTTATATGTCCTAGCTTGAGCACTTTGTGGAGAAAGGTAAAGAAAAACTGGTTTGCAAGTTGAAAAAATATTTGTATGGGTTAAAAGAGTCTCCTCAAATGTGGTACCAGAATTTTGACACTTTTTTTTTGTCATTGGGATTTGTAAGATCAAAATCTGATCATTGTGTGTATTAAAAATCTAAAAGTGATCGAGTTCTTATTATTGCTCTCTATGTTGATGATATGTTGTTCATAGGCAATAGTAAGTTAATGATTTATGATCTTAAGTCTTAGTTGTTTGCAAAGTTTGAAATGAAAGATCTTGGTACAACAAGGTATATTCTGGGAATGGAAAAAACTAGGGACAAAAAGAGTAGAAAACTTTGGCTTAGTTAGAGTAAGTATATTAAGACTGTTCTAGAGAGATTTTGTATGACTGATTGCAAGTAGCTAGTTGTTCCAGTTTTGCAAGGAATGAAGCTATCTGTTGAAGACTGTCCAAAATATCCTACCGAGATGGAGGACATGACCAGTGTACCTTATGGTAGTGCGGTTGGCAGTCTAATGTATGCAATGGTCTGTACAAGGCCAGACATTTCCCAAGCAGTGGGAGTTCTTAGTCGGTTTATGGCTAATCCTGGAAGGCCACATTGGGATGTTGTGAAAAGAGTATTCAAATATTTGAAGGGAACTTCATAGTATTCTTTGTATTACCATGGAAACTTGGTTGATTCACAGAGGACTCTCAGCATTCGAGGCTATGTGGATTCTGATTGGGCAAGGGACATTGATAGTAGAAGATCCACCAATGGATATATTTTCATGATGAATGGTGGTGCAGTGAGTTGGATGAGTAAGCGGTAGGCTGTAGTCGCTTTTTCCACTATAGAGGCATAATAAATGGCAGCAAAACACACCTATAAAGAAGCAATTTGGTTAAAATGTTTGTGTTCTAACATTGGTTTTGATGCAGGGAAAATAACAATTTACTGTGATAGTCAGAGTGTTATCTGTTTGGTAAAAAATCTTACCTTCCATGCTAGGATGAAACATATAGATGTACATTATCATTTTGTATGAGATATGGTGGAGGATGGAAAGGTCTTTTTAGAAAAAGTGGACAATCTGGAGAATGTTGCAGATGCATTGATGAAGCTAGTGAGCATAGACAAGTTCAGGTGGTGTTCCAGTTCGATGGGCCTTAGTGCCCATGAATTTTAGTAGTTTTTTTGTGCTCTGGAGGTGCCTGTGTGATCTTTGTCAAGTGGGAGATTGTTGGAATTGTGTGCCTCAATCTCATAGACTGAAACCTTTGAAAGATCCAAGTCGGTGTGACATCCTTTTTGTCTGGCCAACTAATAGTTGTGCAACCTTGTCAAATATTCAGGTCGCTAAGACCTTGTTCCTGTCATGCCAACTGGAGCTATCCTTGTGAATTTTCTATCATTGTGAGTATTCAAACTCTTCCCCCTCAAGCAAATCTCTTACCGAAGAGTTGGTGTCAAGTGGTTGTTGGGGAGACTCATGGTGATTGATGTTATCGAGGAGACTCCTTGCTAAAAGGTTTGCTTTCAGTATGAAGTCTTAGCAATGCGATGTCTCATTGGTAAGTATACACTCGGAGTCATTGGGGTGAAATGAAAGCCTCAGTAAGAACTCTTGCCAATAGTTGGTTTTCTTAATGGATATGAACATCGGTGTGACCTCTTGGTGAAAGCGGTAGTCTCACTAGCTATTTTGTACTTTGGTGTGATGTTTTGTCGATAGCGGTAATTCTTGCCGACATTGCTACATGTGTTTATTATTGGATGTCTTTGGTGAGACTCCTGGCAATAGTAGTTATCCGAGAGAGATATGGACATTCGGTATGAAGTCTTATCGACAAGAGATGTCTCGCTGACAGTGTTACACTCGGAGTCATCAGAGAGAGGATTGAAGGCTTGGTAAGAACTCTTGGCGATGGTTGTTTGTCTTGCCGATGGATATGAATATCAGTATGACATAAAGATCTTTGGGACTCTTGGTGATTGGAGAAATCTTTCCGATAGAGCTTCACAAGATATATTTTCCTTTGGTATGACCTCTCGCTGATAGCAGTAACTCTTGCCAATAGTGATAGATGTGTAATCAGTCTTGTGGCATCAGGGATTCACGGTTAATGTCTCACCGACATGTGACATAGGTTGAATCTTTTTGACCGATTGGAAGACTGTCCTACATGGTGTGTCTTCAACCAATCAGGAAGCATAATGGGAACCGCTAGCAGTTGAACTATTACGACCATTTCTGTGAGGAAGTTCAATAGACCAGGGTCAACATGGATATACTCTAAGATCGATGATGATGTTCAGTTGGATGAATAGTTCTATGGATGACCAGTGTGGTGAATGGGTCGGTGTATGATCAGTGTGTGTGAATTCAATTCAAAAAGCATTGTAACTTGAATGTTCTGTACAAGGTTGATCATTGAATCTACTGTTGTAATTTGACATCAGAAAGATAAGTTTGATCTCTATATGTAATCTCCATTATTGTAATACAAAGAGGCTTTTCTTGGTGTGGTGGGTTTTTCTCCCATAAGGGTTTTCCCATGTAAATCTGGTGTTCATCTGTGTATGTTAATTTCTCTGTTTATGCTATTTCTTTCAAGTGTATCTTAATTGGGCTATAATTGAAAAATTTAAAAGAACCTCTGCATTATTCCCTAAGGTTTTGACATTAGGAGAGTTGTTTTTGCACCTTAGCTTTCCTTATAGACCACCCTTGTTTTAGGGCTTGCTATGGTGTCCTCCTATCCTATCCCCTTTGCTTCAATTTAGTCAGCCTCAATGCTACTTCTAGCTCCTACTATGAGCGTAAGCACCCCTAACCCTAAAATGGTGTAGGTGTTTGTTACTCCATTAGTCGAGCCTCCTCTCTTGATGTCCCTCCCAAACACCTCACCATTCTCTAAGCCCATGGACATGCTGAACACCTCAGTGGTGTCCACCATGGTTTTCTACTCCTCATCTATGCCTTTTGCCTCATCTATGGGGAAATCACATCCTCCATTGAAGTAGAAGATGGAGGTTGGCCCTACCAGCAATGAGGGGTGAAAGAGGAGTTCACCTTCTTTATAGGGTGGTCCTATGTTAGAATGTTTTGTCCTACTGACGGAGGAAGTTCTGACATCCCCTAAGTTCGTCACTACTCTCAAGTCACTTGGTGAGCTTGGTAGTGAATCTCGGGCACCCCCTCCCTCATCCATTGAGGTAACACATGGCACTCTTATGAAGTGCATGTTTAACTCTTTAGATGAGGTCCCAACCTTGTTAGCAATCTTCACAAAGTTGTTGACCTTTGCTCCACAAGAACTGAACAGAGAAGACCTCGTGAGGCCTTTTTCCTTGGATCTTGTTGTGTGGGGGTCAAGAGGGTTCCCCCCTTGACATTCCACCCTTTCAAGCTCATCTTTCTTCCCTGTATAATGATCTAGATTGAGAGGCTGATGACCTCTTGGTTGATGAGTGTTAGGGGGCACCTCTTCTTTATCTATAATGTAGAGTGTGTGTGTGTGTTTGTTCCCCTTTGCTTGTGTTATGTTTTCCTATATGACCCTTCTCACCCTCGTAGGTTCTTGAATACATGAGTGATTATGTGTTGTAAAACTTCCTCTATTTATGGCATCATTCTTCCTCTATTATGTGTATTGATTTTTGATAATTGGGAATGATGCAAAGTGTTGGGGGCATTTAGGCTTCCCTTCCATGTTGACCCAATTTTTTATTTTTATTTTTTCATCTCATGCATTCTTCATATGGTCTGATATAGTAGGGGTTGATGAAAATTCATTAAATATACTATTATTATACTTATATATATTTATGAGCAGCTCTGACCCTGAAATATCAAATCATCCCTATGTCCCTTGTTTGTAATATTGTTGTTTTTCTTTACATTATTATTCTCTTATCTTTCATTATTTCCTTGTGATGTTGTGGTGCCTATGTGTTACCCCTCGCATGTGCGACAACATTACAATAGTGACATCTCTCTATGTCTCATGAGCCACAACATCACTTTCTTATTCTTGCTTTTCTCTCCTTAGAATGTCACATTGCTCTGTGCTCAACATGCACCATCCTAATAGGGAGCTATCATGTCAATTTCAATTTTTAGAAAATGCATTTAGTGTCCAACGAATATTTTTTGAAAAATCCTTTGAAAACATTTTTCAAAAATTGCATTCTCAATAAGGATCCCTTGCGGAACATGTTTCCTTCGACATGGGTTTGTAAAGAAAGAACTTGAAAAAATTTCCTCTAAGGAAGGAGCAACTTTTCCTGTGGGAGAAGCTTTGACCTTCCCCTCATGAGGGGGAATTGTATTCCTTTTGAATTCCTTGATTAGGTGAAAATATTTCAAAAGGATTCCTTGATCTTGAATTGATTTATGAAAAATGTTCTCTCACTTTAAAACAATGTGTCCCTCGAGGGGACCCCTTTTCTTTTGAAGGGTTCCCAAGGTACCCCTTTGAAAGATCTTCCTTCAATTTTTTGACTGCTTGCTTGTTTTCCTACGTGGCTACTTTTTTATTTCTAACAAGTTTTATCTATGGATTAATATGTTGCTTTGCAGGTGTGCCTATGAAGCTACTTTCCAGTTAGACTCTGTGGATTCCCCTTACACTAGGCTTCCTTTAGGAGAGAGAACCTAGGGAGCACCTTCTTTACAGGTCTGAGGGCCCATGAAGCACTTGCATCCTACGATATTTTTCCATCGATGGTTTGTAGGCCTTTAGTGTACTTTGTTCAACTCTGTAGTTCTGAGGATCTACAAAGTCCTTTGTTGAAACCTCCTCAGGAGAGAGTACCTGTGGATTCCTTTGCCTACCCTGCACTTTTGAGTTCACCAAATCATGGTCTACTTCCTTGACGGTTCAGGTATACATCTCTAAATTCTTCAATCTACTTTATTGAACACTCATTGACACTCATGCTTGCTAAAGTGGAGGAAAAATGTATAGGAGTGAATTTCCACCCCTTATGTATATTCCCCTTTTGCATCCCGCCACCTTAGAAAATTGAACCCGAATGTAAAATTCCACATCACTCACCTACCTTCCATCCACTTAGTGTTTACCCTATGTGTCGGTGCGGGAAAATTCGTCGAGGACGCGAGCGTGCCACACGGATGTCTGCATAGTACACTATAGTCCCTAACGAATTCCTACTTCTAGTTTCCACAAGGACATTATGTTCTACATTGGGCATGAAGCACAACGCCTCTATGTCGACCATCCAACCCAAAAATGGATCTTTCCCCCCTAATATTTCTTCAAATGCATAATTTTCACTATCACTTCATCTCTTTAGCAATCTATCTCATCTTCTTCACAATTCTAGGCATTCACTTGATCTCTTGATCATTTTCATACAATTCCATTGAGCATTACAGTAGCTGGTTGCTCCATCAAGTCCATTTTGTATGTGAGGTGTTACTATTACCAATTTTCACTACAACTCAATTGGAAGAGCTAATTAATCTTTATTATCTTAAAGTGGAAGTTTAGTTATTTTTTGTGTGTGCATTAAGTACTGTTTGCACTATATTTATCAAGTGTCAGTTATGCATTTTTTCAATAAATTGAGTTTTAGGAATGGAGTACAAAATATAATATACAAATGATTAAGCATTCAATTGCTTTCATTGTATTTCACAACATTGTTATATTACATTATTTCATATGTTTGCAAGAATACAAATGATTGTACATTGTTGCATTTTGATGCATTTCTATTCAGAATAGAAAGGAAAAGAGAAATTAAAGAATCCACACAAGTCGTGGATGTAACTATCACAATGCATCATAAGGAGCATGCTACACTATTGAAGATTTAGGAAAAGAAGTCACATAAGCATGAACATAATCATCATTGCATGTTGTTGTTGGCTGATGCAGGAATGGTGCACCATCCTTCATCCTCAAGCTTTGATCAACCTGTAAGAGAAGAAAAGGGGTTGTTAGAGCTTCGATTATGAACATCCCTATATGAACCACCAACAATAATGTAAAATGTTGCTGATAATACATTGAGACAGTTGAGAGAATGGGAGATGGACAGGAGCAGAGAAGGAAACATCATAATAATATACTATTTTAATCTAACATTGTTTGTTTCTATGTGCAGGTATAGGAAAAGTTATGTAGCTGATCATCTCATGAACAAAAAAGCATGTTGAGTAAAACGGGATCCCACAAGGGTAGAGCTCAACATGCTGCCCCTTAAACTTAAAAGTGGGTTGAGTAAGAAAATATAATTATCATGCTTGTTTGAGCCATTCATGAAGGAGTGAAATAAAATTTCAGTCATAAAAGCAATCAAGTTTATTGTTCACTCATAACAATCAAGTCTAAGCAGTGAAGTGAAAACTACATGTGGACAATGAACTTAATGGATTCAATTCAATTGAAATGCATCAATTTCATGTTGGAAAGTTTTAAATATTGCCGTATTAATTGCATTTTTGCTGCCATATAGTGTTTTGATCACTTTTATTAATGTTGTTCAAGCATTTTTTTCATGCTCATAATGTGATAGTGAATAGGCATACATAATGCCTCATCAACAAAGCATTAAGAAATAATGGAAGCATCTGGAGGAGCTTCAAGTTCTCATTTTCCTTATTCTATAAGAGTGTTGAGCTAAGAGTGCATGTTTTCTAAAGCATTCATGTGTGATGAATAAGTGGTAGCAAGCATCAAAGTAACCTACAAAAATGGTGTTTCATCCTAAACTGACTAGGCAAAGATGTCTGAGAAGAGTTCCTCATAGTTGTGAGTAAAGAAAAGAGCCATCATATGTCACCGGTGGTCAATGAATGTATAGGTGTGTTTGATAAAAAGGGAAGCCTACAAGTTATCTATCAAAGAATTATACATTTTGAAAAAGTGTACAAGGGAAGCATCATAAAGGAAAAATGGTGTTGTTTCATTCAGTTTAAAACAACAATGAACTATGAAGAAGCATGTAGAACATCATTCAATTGTGATAGTTTCACATCATCATGCTATTGTTTGAAGAACAAAAGGTGTGATTGGTAAATGTGATCAAGAGAACCTTTGAGATTATAATGACTGAATGCAACTATTGCATTAAATGGAGTAGATGCATCAATTTAAAATGTTTGAAGGAGAACAAGTGCATGGAGCAGCCACATCTTAATGGGAACATAATAATGCATGAAGAGTTCCAAAGATGGGACATTGGCATTGTCAAATCAGGCTATTTGAATACAAAATACAATTTTGGGTGTGTTCATAGACAGTGTAAAGGTATTTTTCATTTTTTAAGTGTCCAAGTACATAAAGCAAAGATAAGTTTTTGATAAGAAACTATAGGGTCTAAATCATTTTAAGCTTTATTATGTTGTTCCATTAGACAAACAATGAAAAGAATTTAAGTGTTATTTTCTGAGTAAAGAAAATCCGCTTTCTGAGAACAAGGAATGTAACAACATTATAGAGTACAAAAATGAAGAGCAATTTTTCTTTTACAAGGAACAAAACACCCATATGGGATTTTTATTTCAAATATAGATTACTTTTAAAAGTACAAAGTGCCATGATGGAATCGATATTAAAATGCAGATTTCTCCTTGCTACGGTTAACCCATTTGTGGGTTTTGATAGAGAACAAAGATGTGTGGATTTCTTCATAAAAACAAAATACCCATATGGGGTTTTAGTTGAAATACAATGTTTTCAAGAAAATGCATTAAAAGTGGCACAAACTCCTAAAACCCATCTAGGTTTTCTTCATTTTAAGCAAGGGTTTTTATTTTTGAGTTCCATACAAAAGACATGAAAATGTTATTGTGGGTTGAGCCCAAATTTTTTTAGGATGCTCAGATCAAAACATGATTATAGGCCATGGCCTGAAGGAAGCTTTTTGGTTCATAAAATGCAAAAAGTTGAGAAACCCATTTGAGTCTTCTTTCAAAATATCAAAATCTAAAACAATGAGTATAAAATGTAGGGGTTCTCCATGAAAGTTCATTTGGAGCATATTTAAGCTCGTAGCTTGCACAATGGCCTGCATTTTTGTTCCTTAATGTTCATCTTTTGCTCACAAAGGAAAGATTTTATGAGCTTTTATAAAGAGGACATAATGAGAATGCAAGGAGAATAAGAACTTACCCTCATGTTCCTGAAAAAACCTTAGGAGCTCACGGTGAAGCCATAACAAAGCTCTATATAACACCTCAAATAATGTCTCCCATGGCAGCTGAAATGGAAGAATAAGGCCGAAGAGATACAAAATACCAAAAGCCATCAGAAGTATGCCTTGGCCGTGGCTTTTAATCCAAAAAAATTTCAAAATGGTGCAAAAGAATCCATGAAATGGCTTGAGAAAACATTTACCAGTCCATTTTGATGGAGTTTCGACTAGCAGAGGGGTCGATGGCTAATCTCCTACTCTTCCAACTAAAACCCTATCATCATGGTGCCAGCGCATTCCTTTCTTGCAGAGCTTTATCTCAAAAGAAAAATGAAAAGAGGCAAAAAATTTAGGGTTTTCTTTTGTTTTATTGGAGGTTCCCTAACCCTAATTCAAATTTAGGGGTATTTTGCAAGTGTTTTTTAAAAAATACCATGGTGACTAATGCTTTAGGTCGACCCTTTTCAGTTTTCACTTGACATTTTTTTTTTGTCTAAGTGTTTTAGGGTTAGGAATTTAGATATATTTCAAATATGCCTTGCCTTGGTGAAATAAAACTCACATAAAGACTTAGGTTTTTATTTTCATTGATTTTCTAGAAATCAATCAATATTCAGTGATAAGGTTATCTCTCATATTTTTATAATTTTTTATAAGAAAAATAAAATTGTAATGGAGATATTGAAGTTTGTATTTTGCAAAGATTTCCAAAATATTTATTGCAAAATAAATCAAATTGGAGAAAAGAATAAAACTGCATGTTTTGTAAAGTAGAAGATAAAACAATATTTTATAAATTGTTTTATTCTTTCTTGCTATTTTTAGCAATTTGTGAAGGCAAAAGAGAGTTGGATTTTCTTGAGCGGATTTGAGTTGCATGGAGAGGAGATAAGGTGTTTTTTTCACTTTTAAAGCTAAGCGGGCCTATTTTTAGGTGTTTTTTAGCATGGACATGCAAAAAGTGTGATTTGTCCACTTTTGTTACACATTATGGGTCAATTTTAGATGCTTTTTTTAGAGCTTTCTTCTTGAGCTCAGATTAGGGTTTTGGAGCTTTTATATTTGGAAGAAAACTTAGAGTTTTTTGAAGTTCAGATTCATTGTTTCTTCCTCTCATGCTGAAATGGAGAGTTTTGTAAGCCAAAAATTGTACTTAGACTTTTGATACTCCTTCAGTTGAATAAAGCAACATTCATATTTCTCAATTTTTGTGTCATTTGTAGTTATAGTTTGATGTTATATTGTGATTTTTGTTTACAGAATATTTGTTATGTCCTAAAATTATAGTTCTTGATGCAAAAAGTTCATAAAATATAGGCTGCATGTTGTGTTTAAACCTGAATCTTCATGCAAACCAATTATGTGGTGAATTTTCATGAGGGATTGTGAAGTAGTATTGTTTTCTGAGAGTTGTTTGTGCGTAAAAAACCAAAGTCATCATTAAGTCATCATTAAGTTCTGAAAATCACTTTAAGTCATAGTCTTCATTTTAGTTATCTTTCTAATTCTTTTACCTCAAAAATCATTTAGAATAGGATTATCATTTAGAGAACCAACTCACTCTGGAGATTCCTTCTTCATTCAGATCATCCACATCTAAAGAAGGTTTCCATGTGTAAATAGATAGTTAAATTTTTGAAAATTTAGCATAGGGTGCATATCTGATTGATAATAGTTTTTGGCATGCCCGGTGGGACCCTAAAAATTAATTTCAAAGATTTTTTCAATCTTTTAAAGTTGTTTTTGGTGTATGCAATAATTTTATTCAGCCTTTTGGAGGGCTTTTTAATATACTTGGCAACTCTGTTTCTGATTTTGCATGTAGACATAGTGCAACCTATGCATGAGAAAAATACAAACAAGATCAAGTTTTGTACCATTTGAGTACCTGCAGTTGTCCCCACCATGAAGGAGAGACAAAACAACAAAAAAGTTATTTGATACACTAGGGAGGTTAGCATCAACACCTCCAGCTCTCAATTCTATAGTCCTATCACCAAGAAATCATGTTCATGTATCACAAGCACCACCAATGGTGAGGCAACATGTTTTTGTGCATTTTAATGGGGGAATATTGTTAAATATTCCTCATTATTATGATATTCCAGCAGTAGCCTTTAGAATCCTGCCATTCTTTACTGTAGAAGACCAAACTACTGCCATTGAACACATTTGAGATGTGGCCACCCTATGCTCAATTCACAACATCACGGAAGAGAATGTAGCACTAAAATTCTTGGCAGTGCCACTTAAAGGAAAAGCATTGCAATGGTTTAGAGGCCTTGTAGTGAACTCAGTCATGACATGGGATGCATTAGGTGATAGCCTGTACCAGTATTTTGCTGATAAATCAGATCACCTATCCTTATTGGAACAATTGAGAATGATCAAGAGAGCGCTACATGAGCACTTGGTTGATTTCAACTACCAATTCTAGAGAACCTGGGAAAAAATCCCTGTCATGGTAAAACCTTTACTAGATCATGCCTTTTTGTTTTTCATAAAATCGTTAAATAGAAAAATTTTAGTTATGACCCAATCTATGGGTGGTCACACACTCCCTAATGCTTATGACATCACCATTGGAGTAGAGAATTGCCTCATTTAGGTTGGAGAAATAGCCCCTAGGCTTCATATGCCCCTATTCCCTGAAATACAGCTATAGATACCTAAATTTGGAAACTTAATTTATCCAAATTTATCCCCTTTCGTCTAAGCATCCCCTAATTTGCATTAATTAAGTAATATCACTATTATTTAATTAATATCCTTAATTATACCAAATCCCTAAGGTATTTAATTAATAAATAAATACCTTATCTCTTTAATCCTCCTTTTCATCAAATGAATTAAATAAATATGACATTTATTTAATTCCTCACATGTCACATCCCTTTTCTTAATCCTAATCTATCTTCTAATCTCATCATTAGAGATGTGCACATGCCTAATCCTTGATTAGGATGTGTCACATCCTCCAACTTTTGCAAGTTGGCCTCTAATCTCTCTTAGCCACCTAACCCTCATCTAATCCTTCATTAACTAGTCTAATCAACCTCTCAAGGAATTTTTAATTCCTTTTATCCTTCCAAGGAATATTAAATTATTTTTTCTCTTCCCCATGTGATCTTTGACTTGTCACATCAAGTCACATGTGAAATCTAACCCTCTTCTAATCATAATTAATTTATGGTTAAGATGTGCACACCCCTAATCATCATTAGGGTCACATCCTCCATAATCTCCCACTTGCCTCTAATGTGTCATTAATTTGTCTAATCAAGTACTTGCACAACCTTGATCACTTAATTAGGTCAACCTAATCCCCATATCATTTATGGAATGTGTCCTAATTCAACCTTATTAAAGGCTTTCTCCTTTTGGAGAAGGCATTCCATTTCCCATGTGAATTTTTAATTCACAATTAATCCCCCAATGCATTCCAAAGAATTTTAAATTCTTTGTCTTATTCCCATGTGGATATTTGAGGAATTTTTAATTCCTCACATGTCCTCTCACTCACATGGGGACAAGGACCTCCTTTATGAGGAGATCTTATCCAAATCCCAAGTACTATGTAGTACCTCTGTGTCATGTACTCTCCTTCAAACTCATTTACACATCATCTTTCTCAAGCCACTTCACATGACACATGTCAAGATGTGAGGGCTTGTGAGTTCTCAACTCACCATAGCCCTAAATCTTGGCCTTGTTGGTTTAATCTCAACCATCAATTTGTCTAGAGAATCCAAAATTCTCTAAAAATACCCCCTCTTTTCTCTTATTTTGGGAGAGATCATTTATGCTAGCCAAACTCTTGCAAAATTTTCTCTTGAGCTATACTTAGCCAAATACTTGCATTTTCATCCATTATCACCTATTTTCCATCCATCTTGCATTCCACACTTGCATATTATTCCATCAAAGGAGCATACAACATCGAAGATCAAGGGCGAACCAAAGGATCAATTCAAGACAAGGTGAATCAGTTCCATTTGTTATCTTTACTTTGTTTTTAAATCCAACTAGGCCAATCTTGAGGTGTAGGGAATTTATATTGGTTATTCACACTCTTTTGTTTGCTACTCATTTTATAACTCATATTTTCACTCGTTCACAACAACCACCTCTTCCTGTTGTTTTACCTCCTTTAGCTGCTATCCCACCTCTACCAACAATAGGATATCACGCTGCAGCGCTTGAATTTGCTGCTCCAGTCCAAAACCAAGAGTTTCAAGAGATAAAAAGTATACTGAAGACCTTTGGAAATGATCTAGTGAGCATTAAAAAGCAAGTTGGCCAAGAGAATAAGCCCTATCAAGCACTATACCAGTAGAACTAGCCTAATAGGCTAGCCTTTCAAAATGATTATGAAGGCCAAAGGAATAATTTCTACCCAAGATCATTCCATTCATACAACCTGAATGCTACCCATTCATCAAAGGAACTTGTACCACAAAATAACATTGCCCAAGATTGTGATTGGTGTTACCCATGCAATTAGCCCCCATAACCAGTCAACATGTGCGAACGACATGAGAAATCAAGCCTTAATGGTCCAAAACAACTATGTTGGTTCAAAGAATATTCCAAGCCAAAATATAGAACATGAAAGCTTCGAAGTTGCTTTGCCAAACTGGTAGAGTTCTAAATTTTGTGGCATGAATTGCCAGGATCAACAAAATTCTCTTGTTTTAGCCAACACTAGATTAAAAAAGAGAGCCATGGATTTGGGGCAACAAGCTAGAAACTTACAACAACAACCTACAAAGGACAAACAACCTATTTCTTCATCAAATATTAATGTTGCAGTGCAACCCAAGGTGCAGATTCTATAAAGAATCCAAGAAATACTTGGAAAGGAATAGTCAAAGGCACAATCGTAGCCTTTGCAAAAAGGAAGTGATGCTACTGTTACTAAAAATTACCAGAAGGTAACTCTTATTTCTTTCAATGTTGTTGAACATCTTAAGAAGGCCACTATTAGCATGTTAGTTTTGGATGCTTTGTACATCCTAGGTCAAAAAAGCTTGTTGCGGGATGCTTTAGCTGAGCTTTATGTTTCTGATGATGCCAATCAAGGAAATGCTAAAGTTGTGCTTACAAATAGCTCAAAAGTTAAGAGTGGGTAGAAAACTCAAGAGGTAAAACCTCCTTCATTCTATTTAATTATCATTATTGGCAATAAAATAGTTCATTATTGTATGGTTGATTTTGGTGCAAGTAGCTTAGTTATGCCTAAGAGCTTAGTCAATAAGCTAAGTCTTGTTTATGAGCCTAACTCCCAAAAAGGCGTAGTTTAGTTGGATGGGTTTGTTGTTAAAACTATTGGTATAATCAATAATTTATCCCTTACTTTGCATGCATCCCTGAATTTCACAATCCATTAGGATATACGTGTTGTTGATCTGCCATCCCACTTTTCCATTTGCCTTTCAAGAGATTTTACAGCCAAGTTGGGTGGGTTTTTGTCCTCTGATTGGTCTCATCTATTTTTTAGAACAAGGTATGGTACGAAAGTAACCATAAAGTCTGAACCTTTGGCCAAACACCATATCAAACCTTATGTTTTGAGTTCTATAAATGCTAACCTCTATGCCACCCATGTACTAGAGGAGAAAACCGTGGCCTTAGACCACAACACCCCTATAGAAAATATGAATCAAGATGAATGGGAAGCCAAAGATTATGAGCTTGATCCTTTGTAGCACAAAGATGAGATAGGATTAGGATTTTATACAATTTGAGAACTTGAATTTATTATGCCTAATCTGATTAAAGAAGAGGAACAGCCTGTAGGGATAAAAGATAAGCTTTGGAAGCTTTACTTTGATGGTTTGAGAAGTAGTGTAGGTGGTAGTGGTGGAGCCATGCTTATTTCACTAGATAAAAAATAAGTATTATTCCGCTTTTAGGTTTGCTTTCAGCTGTTCAAATAATATAGCTAAATATGAAGCACTGGTGCATGCCCTAGAATGGGCCCGAAAGAGAGGTATCAAATTCTTACAAGTTTATGGTGATTTAGAGTTAATAGTGAATCAAGTTAGAAATTTGAATGCTACAAAAAATGACTAAAGAAATATAAGCATCTTGTATGGGATTTAATAGAATATTTTGATGCTTTTAACATTATGCTCTTTGGATAGGCAGAGCTGCCCTTTAGGGGCAGACCTGACCCTTGGTTAATCAGTTTTATCATCCATTTCATCATTCTAGACACCCGTTTCATCGTTTCGTGTGCTCATTTCACCGTTTCGATCACTTGTTTCCCCGTTTTGAGTAAACGTTCACCCATTTCAAACCTTTGTCTATTGTATTGAACTCTCATAATGCCATTTTGATCATTCATTTACTCATTCTGAGTAAACATCCATTCATTTTGAACCTCCCTCTCATCGTTTCGAGAGTCATTCACCCGTTTCGAGTCATTGTTTACTCGTTTTGAGTAAACATTCATCCATTCTGAACCTCTATCTCCTCATTCTAAGAGTCCTTCATCCATTCTGAGTCACCATTTACTCATTCCAATTACTCATTCATCCATTTCGAGCACTTGTTCACTCATTTTGAGTACTCGTTCATCTATTTTGAATCTTCCTCCCCTCGTTCTGAGAGTCATTCATCCATTTTGAGCACTCTTCCATCCATTTCAAACATCCATCTCCTCATTTTGTGCACACAAACAACTATTTTTTGATCATTTTCACCTAGGGGCAGACCTACCCAGCTAGGGGTGGACCTGACCTTTTCCAGGGGTGGACTTGCCCAGCGAAGGGCAGACCTAACCTTTTCCAAGGGTAGACCTAACCTCTGAACCAACCCTTTTTAGCTTGTTTTGACCAACTTTTGTCTGATAGGAGGACCTTCCCTCCCAACAAGAAGACCTGCCCTCCAAAGGAAGACCTGCCATGTGGACAAGTGGACTTTCCCTCTAGGGGCGGACCTGACCTCTGAACCAGCTTGTTTTAGCCAATTTTGACCAAATTTTGTCCGACAGGTGGACTTGCTCTCCCGACAGGTGGACCTACCCTCTTGATAGGTAGATCTACCCTCCCGATAGGTGGACCCACCCTCCACAGGTAGACCTGCACTCTGGATAGGTGGACTTTCCCTCTAGGGGCAGACCTAACCCATCCAGGGGCGGACCTGACCTTTGAACTAGCCCTTTTCAGCCTGTTTTGACAAACTTTTGTCCAATAGGAGGACCCACCCTCCATAGGTGGACCTGACCTTTGGATAGATGGACTGGCCCTCCAAGGGTGGACCTAACCCCTGACCAATCAATTTTATCATCTGTTTCATCATTTCACCCTTCGTTCAATCATTCTGAGCACACATTTGCCCGTCATCAACACTATTTTGTAAGTCATAGTTTCATCACCAAAATCACATAGGTTCTACTTAGAACATCATTAGAGTCCATATCCATCATCGACTCATCCACCCCAATCACCTAGACTTCGTTTCGAGAGTTTTGATTTTTATGCCAAAACTTTCGAAGGCCACAACTTTTGACTCGGGTGTCCTTTTGAGCTAAAATTTTATGGGTGGTTGCGTTATGAGGTGGCATGTGGATTCCCAACTGACCATGAGTCAACGAGACCTTGTTTTGTCACATTTTTGGGGCCTCAAACTTTCATCTTGACCCTCAAAATCACAATTTAGTCTTTTTTTTTTAGTTATTGAAAAATCATTTTTGTTAATAACTCATAATGCATGTATCAAATTTGGGATGTTAGTTGGAAATTAATCCTATCTTATTTTTGGGCATTTTTTGGGAAAAAATTGGGCTCTCAAAAGTATGTACGTGAAGTTTCCTAAAATGGCAAAATTTAACAACTTTTTAAAATTGCCAAATCTGGAAAAATTTGATTGTCAACACCTTATGTCCTTTAAACCTCCGAACTTGGTGTAGAATCAATCCCATCACATCCTCCAATCATTCTAGGCTTCAATCCAATCCTAATATGAGCTTTAATCTAATCCTGATCTGAGCTTAACTAAAACCCTAATCTGAGCTTTAGTCCATCTACAGTCAAGATCTTTGGATATCGAAACAAATCTTAAGATCCTTCTCTCCATCTTCTTCAATTTCACCCTATTCATCCTTTCATCCATTATGAGAGTCATTCTCCCAACCTGAGCATTCATTCATTCATTCAGATTAATCATTTACTCGTTTCAATCTTTCATTCATCCATTCTGAACATTCGTTCCCTCTTTTTTGATTATCCGTTTACTCATTCTGTGTAAACATTCATCTATTTCAAACCTTCATCTATCATCTCAAACTCTCGTTTAGCCATTCCGATCATTCATTTACTCATTCCAAGTAAACGGTCATTCATTGTAAACCTCCTTTCATCATTTTGAACTCTTGTTTTGTCATTCCGATCATTCATTTACTTGTTTCGATTAATCATTCACCCATTTCAAACCTTCGTCTCATCTTTAACTCTCATTTAGCCATTCTGATCATCCGTCTACTCAATTTGAATAAATTTTCATCCATTTAAAACCCCATTCAACCATTTTAAACTTTCATTCGGTCATTCCAATCATCTATTTACTCGTTTCGAGTAAACATTCAATCACTTCAAACTCTCATTCAATAATCTCGATCAACGTTTACTCGTTTTGAGTAATCTTTCATCTATTTTGAATCTCCTCTCATTCTGAGTAGTCATTCATCCATTTTTATCATCCATTTCTCCAATCAAATCATCATTTTTGCCATCCAAATCCTCTGAACTTTCTTTCACGTTATTATCCAAGACCTAAGTGTTTGATCTGATCGTCATCATCAACATCCACTTAGGATTGTCATCCATCCTAAGTTAATCATTATTGTTGGCCCAATCAATACATTTTCAATCTCAAAGTGGATTTAGTGCCACAATTTTCCTTTTATCCTTTAATCTAATTAATCAACATCCTAAGTCACCTAGGGTAATCTCTGAATTAGGTTTGTAGCCCCTTTCATCATCCTACCCGATCCATCAATTGATCTTATCAATCATCAATCAATCTTATCCAATCCAATCCAATCACCTTTGACCCAATCAATCTACTTCCATCTCAAAGCAAATTCAATGTTGTAATCATCCGTTGATAATCAAATCTGATTGTCAGAATCAGTTCGATTGCATCATCCAATCATCCTAATATGAGCTTTAATCCAATCCCAATCTAAGCTTGACCTGAATCCTAATTTGAGCTTTAGTCCATTCCCATCCAAAATCTTTGATCCATCCTTTTTATCTTTTCATCATCATGAATCTGTATCCTCCATCAATAATAGTCAAGGGAAACCCTAGTCGACAACGATAATGAAAGTCTTGTTGATCAAGAAGAATATGACATAGATCCCCTTGACACTATCATTTCTAGTAAGTTTTCTCCACTCTCTTTCCAAAATCCAATCTCCCCTTCGAGTTATCCCGTTATGTCTTCATCCATGCCTAATCATGCTCCTTATGCTACCTTTGACAAGGGATACCCATCATATCAATCATATCCTTTATCTATATCATCCTCTTATCCTAGTCTGCCATCACAATATCCCTATCCTAATCCCCTATCCACATCCTCCTATCTCAATCCTTCATCTGCATATACCCACTACGCTAATCTTGCATACCAATCTGCCCACCCTAATCCCACATTCACACCTTCCTATCCTAATCCAACATCCGCACCAACCTATCTCAATCCACCACCTCAATCTTCCCATCCTAATCCACCACTTGCATCCTTGTGTCCTAATTCACCATTCCAATACCCCTATCTTAAACCTTCATCTAATATTAATCCCCCATCTATTCCCAGTCCTACATCTAATCCCATTCCCCCATCTAATCCTAGTCCCTCAATCCCTAGTCCTAATCCCCCACCAATCCATAATCCTTCATCCACTCTTACCAGGCCATCTCAGCCTAGAGTAAACAAGTTTCACACTCTAGAAGTTCTCCAAGGACTTATAACAAAGAAGACATCTCCCACTCAACACCTTGAAGTCATGGAATCATGCCATCCCAACCCATCATCCATGGTCATTAGTGATGAGACCCTTCTCCACCCAACACCTATCATTGATGATACCACCCCTAGGACCACTCAAACTATGAAAACTATCACATCCTTTGAATCCACTGAGCCCCCATCTCCTACCATGACATCTATCAAATCCATTAAACACCCACCTCCTACTCTAAGATCCGTCAAACCCATCAACAACACCCAAATCCAATCCACTTCTCCCACTCCTAGTGTCACTAAAATCCATTCCCATGAATGTCTTGAATACTCTATCCCTCCATCTTCCCCACTTAAAGTTTCCCACCAAGACTCCATTATCATGCCTCTCACACATGATGAGTCATGCCAAGAGCCTAATCCAAAGCATGCCAACATATCCCCTTCTCAAGATCAAGATCCTACCATCCCATCTAGTCCACCTAAAGATCACAACCCCCCGTCCATTCCATCCCATGATCCCTCTGTCATTCAAGCTTCCACCACTCCATCTCCATCTCCATCTCCATCACATGAGCCCACTACCACAAATACAAATCCTATCATATCCCTTGATCCCTCTCCTGATACCACCCATCCAAATTCTTCTATCCCATCATCTCCCTCTCATGATCCTGCATCATTGCCTAAAACTGTTATCCCCACACCGCTTGCATATCCCCTTGGTACTCTCACATTCTTCCATGGTGGCCTCCTTGCAAAGGAAAAACATAGTGTATATACCACCCATCATCCTCCACCTAATAATGGACTCACATCATGTTTTTAGAATAATACAAATCCTATCATGGATCACATTCAAGAAAATGAGCTATCAAGGAAAAGGTCTAGGCCTTCATGAGCAAGGTATTTTAGAGCCCATCCAAGTCAAAGAAAAAATCTGCATGCAAGGTCTTGTACCTATTTCCCAAGACTCACAATCTAAAGATGTTGGCACAACCTCTAGACGTCCTCAACGAGCCTTTTCCAAAAGAAATGTCAGCTCTTCCCATTGCTCCACCAGATCATGTACTGCCATCCCTCCTCCTATATCATATTGCCTCAAAAAAACCATCCATATTCCTCCTTCATTTGCTCCATCCATTTTGGGTCCTTGCATCCCTCCATCCACCATCCCCCATCCTTCATCTACTCCATCCATCTTGGGTTCTTATGTCCATCCACCCACTCTGTCCTCTTTGGGTCTGTATATCCCAATATCACCTCCTCCATCTCATCCTTTCATCCATCCAACACCTATCCATGTCATCCATCATAAACATCCCTCTCAAATGTCCCCTAATCAAGATCAACAAAGGCACATACCTACACATTCTCCATCTAATATCCTCACACCCATCCCATTTCTATTAAAACAACTTTGGATGCCAAAGAAAAAATGCCTAAATCTAATGATCCACATGAACCTCAAGCTCGTCATGTCCCCTCTAAACGACATGTTGAAGAAAATAAAAATAAAATCCAAAATCAAAATCAAATCCGTAGGCCACAAAGGTCCACCAAAGCAAAGATCAAAACCATGTGGATCCTAAAGAAACAAGATGCAATGCCTTCAAACAAAAAATTTATAACAACATCCAACATTTCTCATCCAAAAGCTAATCATTTTCATCAACCCTCTCCTAAATCTATTTTGGGTCCCTATGTCCGAGTTCGGTTCCATCTCATCAATCGTCTCACGTTCTCCGTCATTCAGTCATCTTATGTTTTCACGTCAGCCTGGCTTGTGTGCTTGATGTTGGGGATCTTGGACAATATCCACCCCATTCGTTCGTCAAGTACGCTTTCGAGTGCCGCCATTATCACGCGTCTCCCATCAGATCCCTCTAGTTCGTCCCTGTTAGCATGATCCGTTTAATCCTAATTAAGTTGACATCAGTGTCGATAGTCCTTCAGATATGAATAACGTATTGTGGGACTTTAAGCGGGTCTTCGTCAATCTCCTTCGCGTGTCTTCCTGGAATCCACTTGTTCCCCTCCTATCATCATCTCATGCAGTATGTATCCAAAGGATTCAAAGACTCCAAAGGTCAAAGGATCAAAAGGATCAAAAGATCAATGAATTAAAAAGTTCAAAGATCAAAGAATAGAATGAGTAAAGAGATAATGCGTCAGTAGAGCTTGGAAGAATAGGTTCATGGATAAATTTTCTGATAAAACCTGATGAAAATGAAGTGGAGTCGTAAAGTGATCCCCATCAATAGCGGGTGGCTGGCAGTACGTTCCTCCATCGCTGGAGCTTCGGCTTCTTTTATTTCCTGGCTAATGCCGTGTTCTCTATCGTCCTTTTCGTCCATCATCCTACCTGTCTTGCATCACCGGCGGATATCTCGTTTTAATCTGATCCCATTGCATCCTCCTTGTGATCTTGATATTGATGGGAGAAGGCAATATGAAGCATTAAACTTTGGATTACCTCTTGTACGTTCCCCTCGTCCGCTTTTGCTATCCTAATCCTCATTCACACTCGTCTACCTTCCTTATCCATCTGTCATGGTATCCTTAGTCTCCCTTCCTTATCCATGCATCCTGTCTTCATCCATATCATTCCTTTATTTTCCTATCCTTCTCTATTGCATCCTTCATGCCTCCTCGCACATGACATATCTAGAGTGGGGGAATCTATCTTCCTTTGTGATATAGTCCTAGGAGACATCATTCATTCCATCAGAGCAATCCCTTCCATCTCCGTATCCTTATCCCCCTATCCATTCATCATCGCCTCTCATCTTTCTCCCTATCCTTATCTTCCAATTCCTCCGCGTTCTGTATCCCTATCCTTATCCCTATCAATCCATCATAGCGTCAGCACGATGTCCGTGTTTAATATTTCCTTCTGTTATCTCTATCCGCATCCGTCGCAATCCCTTGTCATTGGCTCTCTGCAATCCAGTATCATCCATCTTAATGCTTCTGCCTAGCACTGAAGCATCTTTTCAATCTCCAATCCTTTCTCATCATTCATCTATCCCTCATGTCATCCTCCCACTTCATCTTTGATGATTTGGATAACTATCTCATCCCTGAGCTTCATGATCACCATCATCCTATCCAATCCAACAGGTCTATCATGTCCCATCATGTTGGTTCCATCATTTTATCCCCTTTATCAGGGTTATCTCATCATCCTTTATCCATTGTCTATCATTGGTCTTTTGTTGAACTATGTTTCCCCTGCGCTTTCACGTAGAAAAGGTTGATCATTTGATCCACCCCCAGGGATTTTTTTGTCTGCTCCTTTATCATCTATCATCGGTCTTTCTTCTTTGTCCATCTTGTCATCCATCAAGGTCTCCATTGTCCTCTTTCCAATTTTATCCATGGTCTGTTGTTAGCTTTTTATTGAACTATGGGGGCTTTGCTAGACCAGGCCCTGGGTCCGCTAGGATGTCGATCCTCCTATCTTGTCTCGAACAACGTGTCCGTCATGGGCTATGCCCTTATCTAGCTAGTTCTTAACAAACAAGATCCACTTGTATCAACTTGTCCGTCGGAGTTTGAATATCTAGTGTCGTAATAGATCTTTTTTAGCTTAAGTATCCATCATCAGATCTCAATGGATGCATCCTTCTAACATGCCTCATCAATCCATCTATCCTTGATCCTGTAATAGGGACATTTGAAATTGATTAGATCTTTTGATGCTTTTGGCTTTTGTTTATCATTTGGAGCTCCTATCATCCCTTGTCAAGGCCACCATGATCCATCATATTATGGTGTGTTTGATTCTATCAACATAGGGGCATATCTTGGATTTTTATGTCTATTTTTGTCTTCTTAGGATTTGTTCCGTGTTGTACCCACCAAGATCCCGAGATCTTAATGTTATGTTAGAGATCTTTGTGTAGTTGTCGAATGCTGGATGACCAAGATTCTTCATGACTTTAGGTGTTGGGGGATGGCTTTTCTTAATGCGTTGTGTATGTTTTATGCGTTTTGACATAGCCAGTTCTTTATGCCTTCACATCTTGGTAATGTCTTAATGCTATGGCAAAATAGTGCTCAAAGATGGAAAATTGCATTAGGATTGCATCTCATTTTTTCCTTCCATCGTCTTGCCCCCACCCTCTTATCTATCACAGTTCCCCCATCCATTCATCCTTCCTTAATCTCCCTGCTCTATCCATCCAATATCTTATCATCATTTCTTCAATCTTCTTAGAATAATATAGATTGGTTATTTTAAGCATCTTGTGCATCATCATTTTTATTCCTTTCATCTATCTCACATCCCAATCCAATCCTCCCCCATTCAATCTAGTACAAATCATCTAATCATATCCTTGGTATTGTTCCTAGTCTTGTTACAAGCCTTGATCCAATCATCCTCATTATCATCATCATCATCATCATCTAGATGTATTCTTCTGTATCCCTTTAGTGTTGTTTTGGGATGTATCCTTCCCTCATCAACAACACTTTCCTCATCATCACGAGGAGGTATTCTTCCCTATCATTTAGTGGTGTTTTGGGATGTATCCTTCCCTATCCTCATGTTGTTTTGGGATCTCTTATTCCCTCATTGACAACACTCCATCCATCATCAACCCATTTTGGCTTGACCTTGACTGGGGCAACATCATATTTGTCCTCAAATACATTTGTGCTTCATCCATCTCTTGCCACCTATTTTCCCTCTCTTATCCATCACTTTACATCCCTATTCCTTATTCCCCTTTCCTCGTTTCATCCATTTTGAGAGAACACCCATGTTCTCTTGAACCCACATGTCCTCTCATGGGGGCATCCTTAATCCCTAACTTTCATCTTCACCCTCATCATCTTCCTTCCTAGTCAATCCTATGATGACTGGGGCATCTTTCCCAATTTGACCATCTTCTTCTGAGTTCTATGTTTAATATTTTTTGAAATGATGCTACTTCGTAACACCATCTCAAAGAGGAGAAAAATATAGACACCTAAATTTGGACACTTAATTTATCCAAATTTATCCCCTTTCGTTTAAGCATCCCCTTATTTGCATTAATTAAGTAATATCGCTATTATTTAATTAATATCCTTTATTTTGCAAAATCCCTAAGTTATTTAATTAATAAATAAATACCTTATCTCTTTAATCCTCCTTTTCATAAAATGAATTAAATAAATATGACATTTATTTAATTCCTCAAATGTCACATCCCTTTTCTTAATCCTAATCCATCTTCTAATCTCATCATTAGAGATGTGCACATGCCTAATCCTTGATTAGGATGTGTCACATCCTTCAAATTTTTCAAGTTGGCCTCTAATCTCTCTTAGCCACCTAACCCTCCTCTAATCCTTCATTAAATAGCCTAATCAACCTCTCAAAGAATCTTTAATTCCTTTTGTCCTTCCAAGGAATATTAAATTATTTTTTGTCTTCCCCATGTGATCTTTGACTTGTCACATCAAGTCACATGTAAAATCTAACCATCTTCTAATCATAATTAATTTATGGTTAAGATGAGCACACCCCTAATCATCATTAGGGTCACATCCTCCATAATCTCCCACTTGCCTCTAATATGCCATTAATTTGTCTAATCAAGTACTTGCACAAACTTAATCACTTAATTAGGTCAACCTAATCCCCATATCATTTATAATTATGAAAGACTTTCTCCTTTTGGAGAAGGCACTCCATTCCCCATGTGAATTTTTAATTCACATTTAATCCCCCAATACATTCTGAAGAATTTTAAATTCTGTCTTATTCCCATGTGGATATTTGAGGAATTTTTAATTCCTCACATGTCCTCTCATCCACATGGGGACAAGGACCTCCTTTATGAGGATATCTTTTCCAAATCCCAAGGTACTATGTAGTACCTCTATGTCATGTACTCTCCTTCCAACTCATTTACTCATCATCTTTTTCAAGCCACTTCACATGCCACATGTCAAGATGTGAGGGCTTGTGAGTTCTCAACTCACCATAGCCCTACATCTTGGCCTTGTTGGTCTAATCTCAACTATCCATTTCTCTAGAGCATCCAAAATTCTCTATAAATACCTCCTCTTTTCTCTCATTTTGGGAGAGATCATTTATGCTAGCCAAACTCTTACCAAATTTTCTTTTGAGCCATACTTAGCCAAATAATTGCATTTTCATCCATTATCACCTATTTCCCATCCATCTTGCATTCCACACTTGCATCTTTTTCCATCAAAGGAGCATACAACATCGAAGATCAAGGGCCAACCAAAGGATCAATTCAAGAAAAGGTGAATCAATTCCATTTGTTATCTTTACTTTGTTTTTGAATCCAATTAATCCAATCTTGAGGTGTAGGGTGTTTATATTGGTTATTCACACTCTTTTGTTTGCTGCTCATTTTCTAACTTGTATTTTCACTCGTTCACAACAACCACCTTTTCTTGTTGTTTTACCCCCTTTAGCTGTTGTCCCACCTCTACCAGCAATATGATGTCACGCTGCAACACTTGAACCTACTGCTCTAGCCCAAAACCAAGAGTTTCAAGAGATAAAAATTATACTGAAGACATTTGGAAATGATCTAGTGAGCATTAAAAAATAAGTTGGCCAAGAGCATAAGCCCTATTAAGCCATGTACCAACAGAACTAGCTTAATAGGCTAGCCTTTCAAAATGACTATCAAGGCCAAAGGAATAATTTCAACCCAAGACCATTCCATCCATACAACCTTAATATTGCCCATTCGTGAAAGGAACTTGTACCACAAAATAACATTGCCCAAGATTGCAATTAGTGTTACCCATGCAATTAGGCCCATAACCAATCAACATGTACAAATGACATGAGAAATCAAGCCTTAATGGTCCAAAACAACTATGTTGGTTCAAAGAATATTCCAAACCAAAATCTAGAACAACAGGAAAGCTTCGAAGTTTCTTTGCCAAACTGGCAGAGTTCTGAATTTTGTGGTGTGAACGACCAAGATCAACAAAATTCTTCTATTTCAGCCAACACTAGATCAAAAAAGAGAGCCATGGATTTGGGGCAACAAGTTGAAAACTTACAACCTATAAAGGACAAACAACCTATTTCTTCATCAAATATTAATGTTGCAGTGCAACCCAAGGTGCAAATTCTACAAAGAGGCCAAGAAATACTTGGCAAGGAATAGTTAAAGGCACAATCACAACCTTTGCAAAAAGGAAGTGATCCTACTGTTACTAAAAATCAGTAGAGGGTAACTCCTATTTCTTTCAATGTTGTTGAACATCTTAAGAAGGCCACTATTAGCATGCCAGTTTTGGATGCTTTGCACATCTTAGGTCAAAAAAGCTTGTTGTGGGATGCTTTAGCTGAGCTTTATGTTTTTGATTATGCTAATCAAGGGAATGCTATAGTTGTGCTTACAAATAGCTCGAAAGTTAAGAGTGGGAAGGAAAATCTAGAGGTAAAACCTCCTTCATTCTATTTAATTATGATTATTGGCAATAAAATAGTTCATAATTATATTGGCAAGTAGCTCAGTTATGCCTAAGAGCTTAGTCAATAAGCTAGGTCTTGTTTATTATCCTAACTCCTAGAAAGGCGTAGTTTAGTTGGATGGGTCTATTGTTAAAACTACTAGTATAATCAAGAATTTAACCCTTACTTTGCATGCATCCCTGAATTTCACAATCCATTAGGATATACATGTTATTGATCTGCCACCCCACTTTTCCATTTACCTCTCAAAAGGTTTTACAGCCAAGCTAGGTGGGTTTTTGTCCTATGATTGGTCTCATCTATTTTTTAGAACAATGTATGGTATGAAAATAACCATAAAGTCTGAACCTCTAGCCAAAGACCATATCGAACCTTATCTTTCAAGTCCTATAAATGCTAACCTCTATGCCACCCCTATACTAGAGGAGAAAACCATGGCCTTAGACCACAACACCCCTATATAAAATATGAATCAAGATGAATGGGAAGCCAAAGATCATGAGCTTGATACTTTCCAACATATAGATGAGATAGGATTAGGATTTTATATGATTTGATAACTTGACATTGTTATGCCTAATCTGATTAAAGAAGAGGAGCAACCTGCAGGGATAGAAGATAAGCTTTGGAAGCTTTACTTCAATGGTTCAAGAAGCAGTGTAGGTGCTAGTGGTGGAGCCATGCTAATTTCACCAGATAAAAATAAGTATTATTTAGCTTTCAGGTTTGCTTTCAATTGTTCAAATAATACAGCTAAATATGAAGAATTGGTGCATGTCCTAGAATGGGCTCGAAAGAGAGGTATCAAATGCTTACAAGTTTATGGTGATTTAGAGTTAATAGTGAATCAAGTTAGAAATTTGAACGTTGTAGAAAATGACTTACTTAAGAAATATAAGCATCGTGTATGCGATTTAATAAAAGATTTTGATGCTTTTAACATTATTTTAGTTCCTAGAAATGAAAATAAACATGTGGATAGGCTCGCTGCCATAGGAGCCCAATTCGATATTCCAAGTGAGATTCAAAAGGTAGAAGCACGTCAATATGTAAAAATGTAGTCAAACCTTCTGTACCTAAAAATAATGTAAGTTGGCAGGTTTTTGACAACGATGAGAAAATTGTGAGTTTTTAAATCATTGAAGCTGAGTTTGTAGATGGAAACCAAAAAAAGTGGCAGTAGCAATATGATAACCAAATTGTGTAGTTAAAGAAAAACAAGTTGTTGAAGGGTTTTGTGACCTTATAATCTATTTTCAACTCAAATTATCAAATGTGGAAGGATAAGTGCAACATGAATGTCAAGGAAGAAAACTATGAAGCCATTGAAATTTTCAAGGGTAAGCTTTTAAAGCTGGGAAAGGTATGTACTAAGGAAGAACAACAAGCTTTCATTCTATTATATCAAGAAGTTAGTAATGTTTTTTCTTGGGAATACAAAGATTTAAGGAGGTTTGATCTAGAATTATCCCAACATACTATTGAGCTAGAACCTAATGCAAAGCGAGTAAGGCAAAAACAAAGACCCCTTAATCCCAAGTTAGAGCACCTTATGAAGGCTAAACTGAATAAATGAATTGAGAGTGGCATTATTTTTCTTATCAAGCACACATCTTGGGTACCTAACTTAGTTCCAGTTAGAAAGAAAAGTGGGGAAATTAGATTGTGTGTTGATTTCTGAGATTTGAACAAGGATTCTTTGAAGTATCATTATCCACTCCCATCCATGGAACAAATTTTGCAAGTAGTTTCTAGTTCTGACATATTTTCTTTGCTGAATGGGTATTCAAGTTATAACCAGATTTTGGTAAAGCAAGAGGATCAATTCAAAACAACTTTTACAACCAAATGGAGCACTATGGCCTACAAGAAAATTCCTTTCGACTTATTGACCGCTGGAGCAACATTTCAACAAGCAATGGACATGGATTTCCACGACCTCGTGAATAAATTTTTCTAGTATATTTAGATGATATTACAAGTTTTTCAAAAAATTCTAATGAACATATTGAGCATTTAAAATAGATTTTCCAAAGATGTAGAGAGGTTAGAGTGTCGCTCAATCCAAAGAAGTGTATTTTTTTTGTGCATGAAGGTAAACTCCTTGGATGCAACCTAAATGAGTCTCTGCTATTCTTTAGTTACCATTACTAACTCACAAGAAAGGATTACAAAGCTTTCTTGGAAGGATTAATTTTGTGAGAAGATTCATACCTAATGCTACAGCTTTGCTGCAACCTCTCATTGCTATGCTTAATAAGAATATGCTTTGAGCATATAAAAGATGCTCTTGTAGCTGCCCCTACCTTTGTTAATCCAAATTATGATAGAGATTTCATTCTTTATGCTTTTGGAGGGGTTGACACCATTTCAGCTATGTTGTGCTAGCAAAATGATGAAAGCTTGGAGTAGCCTATGGCATTTTTCAACCAGGTGTTACACGATTATGAGGTGAAGTATTCTTTTGTTGAGAAGCATGTTTTTGTTGTTGTGAGAAGCCTTAAAAAACTCAGGCATATGTTATCAAATAATAGAATTCATTTATCAGTTTCTCATTCAACTGTTAAGGACTTCTTAGCTGTGATATCAATGATAAGTGTGCTGGTTGGATAACCAAGGTTATGGAGCTTGATATTGATATTAAGATAACTAAGCTTTTCAGAGGCAAGGGTTTGTGTGAACAACTTACACAAAATGAGGACAACTCAAAAGAGGCTGAAAATGTTGATAAAGTACTAAATAATGATGATACAATTGTTGTTTCAGCCCTTGCTGCTACCTGGGTGCAACAAATGATACATTATTTGTAGACTGGTGAGTGCCCTAAAGGTTTGGATAGAGAAAAGAGAAGGTATTACAACTACAAGCCATTCCTTTTTCAATTATTGATGAAATTCTTTATATAAAATATTTTCAGGGAATTTTATTAAGATGCATTAAACTTGATCAAGTTGATAAGTTGTTAGGAGAATTTCATGATGGGCCTTCGGGAGGCCACTTTGCTGCAAGATAAACATCCCTGAAAATCATGTGGGATGGTTATTATTGGCTAGATTTGTTTAAGGATGCAATTGCCTAGGTCCGTAGATGTGAAAAGTGTGCTCTATTTTTTGGAAAGTAGAGGCTTGCAGCTCTGCCCCTACATCCAATTCAAGTAGAGCAGCCATTTTACAAGTGGGGTTTAGACTTTATTGGACCAATCAACCCGCCTTCAAGCATGGGTCATAAGTGGATTCTTACTGCAATGGATTACTTCACTAAGTGGACCAAAGCTATTGCTTTGAAAGAAGCAAACGAGAATTTTGTACTTAATTTCTATCAAGACTTAGTGTCGAGATTTG
>VDFB02285065.1:0-11009 GCA_007258455.2 Sequoia sempervirens | reverse complement strand
GAATTAATATATATATATATAGAAGATTTAAAATATATTTATTAATATAAGTTATTCCTTAATTTTATAGCTTTTAAATTATTTTAAATGTAATTATTTGTTTATATATATATAGGTTAATGAGAATTAAATAATGGTAGTAATAATAAATAAATTAAAATGGAGATTTATTCATTAATTTATTAATTATAGATATTATAATCATTCTTATATTTGAACTTTTTGGGTGAAAAGTTAAACGTGAATCATTTTGACATTATCAAGATGGATAATTAGGGTAAGACAATCAAGTAAATAATGATTTGTTAATTGATCCTTTGGGGTTCTAGTAAATCTAATTGAAAATATTTATATGCTTCCCCATGTGAGTACTCATACCATGGAGTCTAACAAGGGCATTGATTATTATGCAAAAGTGAGGATCAACTCCCGATTTGGTAGTTAAGAGTCTTGTAAACCCTATGTTTGAAGTCAACCCAAAGTTGTTTTCATTTCATTACCCAACTCTCGACGTGTGAGCAAAAATGTTGTACAAGCAACATCACCCAATGCGCATTGCATTAATAGAGTAAAAAGAAAAAGAGATATATATTAATAGAAAGTTATGTTGATTATTTTATATATAAACTTATTACTTAATAACCAGATAAGTGATTTAATTATATTAGAGAGAGAGTGTGATTTATAATAAATATAAGGTTTTAAGAAAATAAATATTTTTATATGTTACATAGATTAGGGTTTGGAATTATAAGGGAATTTCTATTATTATTATTGTTAATAGTGATAATTGTTAAATTAAATATAAATATAGATATTAATAGTTGGATTTATCTTAATATTATTAATACAAAAAAAAAAGTTAGTTGTTTTTTTTTCCTAGTGTAAAATTTAGGGCATTACATTTTGGTATCAGAGCCTAGGTTCTAACTCCGGGAACTCTGGGCATTGTTTGGGGCTCACAATAGGAAAGTGTGGTGTTGTATGGAAGAGAGTTGTATCTTGCAATTGACAAATAGATTATCAGTAGAAAATTTGACTCTTAAACATATGGTGACATTTTGGGTAACTTTAAGTTAAATAATTAGGGAGGTGGGATCCTTAGGAGTTTTGAAACCATTATTGCAAGTTAAAGCATTGTGCGCTCATAGATGGTCACATTTAAGTTGTCAAAACACCCCCTGATATAAACCTAATTGTGGCTTCTCTTACAAACTAGGGAAAAAGGGAATCTAGTCGTCAAATAGGAAATATACCACCAATTCTTCTTCTTCCCCATGGGTGACTTGATTGAAGTCACCTAGACACTATGTTGTGAAAACTTATGCAATTTATGAAATTCTTATTATCATTTCATTATTTTGACTTTATTTACTTAATCATTTACTTAGTTCTTATTTATTTGATTGTTTGAAATGGTTAAATTTATTTGACCTATTGGACTTCAAAATTCTCCTTTTTCCTCAAAGACTATTTCAATTTGACTTATGGTTTGAATTTTGAAATTGTTTCATGGTGGCCACCGTTGAAAGTTTTATTGTCATATTTAAGATTTCAATGATTGGTTTTGATTGGAAATTTTATTGCTTTATTGAAATTCCCTTGTTTTGAGGATTGTATCAACATTGTTGGTTTGGTATTTGCATAAGTAATATGAGTAACTATGAGTCTTTCACACTCTTAGGGAAAGTACATATTTGAATCAAATAAAGAAGAATAGTGGGTTGATTTAGAAATGGGTCCATAGCCAGTAGTCACACTAGGGCCATAATGTACAAGGGATTCTAAGACCCATTGAAGAAAATATAATACATTTAAAGAAATTTGAGCATCATGTCATATAAGGATTTTCATTATATAAATATTACAAACTTATATGCTATGTGTAACATTACGTGAGACTAGGGTATCTTTAATAATCAAAAGGAAGGACACATGGATAATGGAAGTTCATTTTGAATGGGCTTGGACTAGATCCTCTCTAGTAACCCTAGAATTTAGTCTCAAATAGGAGTTGCCTATGTTTAATTAATGAATAAAGTTGATACAATATTTTCACCTTGTAGAGATACTTCTAACTACTTAATTGAACCCTAGGAAATAATGTTAAGGTGTTCTATCTCATTTATGTGGACTATGAAAGATGGTGTTCATGACCACCACTCGGTGGACAAGAAGTAAAGGGGTTTCTGATTTTATTATGACTCCCTAAAAAAAAAATACATATTTCTTAACTAATAAACTTACTCAAAACTAGTATTGAAGGTGGTGTACTCACTATTTCAACATATGAGTAAGAATATTTTCATGATACTTTTGATGATACTAATTTCTTATATAGGATGTGTTTCAACCATGTGTTATTTGTAAGTATGTAAATTATGCATGATGTTTAAAACCTTTAAATAGTGAATTTATAAGTCTAGTATGAAGTCTTAACTATTGTAGCCAAGAGTTTACACCTAATTTAGAAATGTCATTTCTTGGTGTTAGAGATGTGGGAAGATATGTTAACAAGACGAATGTGGAAACGAGCCAAGAAGACAAAGATTGCAGATGTACCCATGATTAGAGTTAAGAAGAGGCCACCAATTGAAGAACCAGAAATTTCTGATACGGAAACCCTAGCTATGGCTATAAAGCGACTGAAGCAAGAAAATGATAAGAGAAATCCATCTCATGGGAAAACAACCCCTAGGTCAACACCTACCTATACAAAGGAAGAATACATAATTGTCTTAGATAATGAGGCGTAAATGAAAATAATGTCACTTTAATACAAGTTGTGGCTAAACTGGGCATTTGAGACTAAACTAGTCCATAATATATGAATTCTTCATGATTTTTCATGAGTACATGCTACTTTGTTTCATAATATTTTTCTATGTATGGAATTTTATTACTTATATAACTATCGCCTTGTGATGCATATGTGTGAGTGGTATTTGATTACATCTTATTCTTATAATTATTACTAAGAGAACTTTGAATATACAAGGATTGTAACATACTAATAATGTGTATGTAAATTAGGTTTGTTTCTTTCAATGAAATAAATTATAATGGTCCATGGTAAATAGACCAAAGACCCATCAAAGCTAGACATAGAGATGACCAAGTTGGACTTTCCTTAGATATAGATTTCGATGAATAATCATTAGTATGATAAAAGTTGGAAAGTACCCATCATTGAGTGGAGTGGCCAATTGTGTTTTCATGTCCTATATGAGTAGGTAGGAATTTTTAGAACTAAATGGTTAAAATTTGTTAGATATGTGGATATCATGTGAGTATCTCCTTAAGGGGAATAAAATTAATGGAATGATTATATGGATAATATTGAAGTGGGTTCTTCAAGTCATACTTTAAGCAATGCCTTAGTGAAATTCGGATCAATGAAGTAATAGTGGTTGTTAAACTTTGCACCAATCCTCCTTATCATATAATTCTCTCCATAATCTTGTAATGTAGGTAGTACATTCATATTTTACACACATTATTATGAATGAATGTGATCATCAATTATATTTAGTTCAAAATTGGTAACTAATGAAAGGGAAATGTTTGAATTTTGGTATAGTGGTTTAAGAGGCTAATGGATTGGCTAGAAAATTCCCTTGTTTCTATAGGAATGGCTAGGAGAACACACCAATTTGGAAGGGCTTCAAGAGGCACACAGCCTCCTACATGCCATCTTAGCCCTCATATTTTAGTGGATGCTCATTAGGGATCTCCATCAGAAAAAAAAACTCTCAAATTATTCATGTGATACAAGGGATGACTGAAGTTCTTCAGGAGAGGTTACCTCCAAAATTCAAAGCTCATCATGACAAACAACCTCAACCTATTGTAAGATAAAATGGTGGCAAAAATTGAGGTAGAAAGGACCCTTGTTTAGCTCTTGGAAATGATACCCATAAGAGGAATATGGATGAAACCCATAATTTAGGACAACAGGGGACTCATATGTGCTCAAATTTTGAGAACAATACATGGAATTAATGCAATAGATGAATCATCATCAAAATGAAAGGTTTTTGGCTAAGCAAACCATTAGAAATCTAAACACAAGGATAAGAGACCTTACTCCTATGGTTTATCCTAGGAGATTTCAAATGTAGACATTTTTAGCAAAGGGGTCTCAAAGGCCACTTCATAAGAATCACCAACAGTTTCATAGACTCCATTCAAGGTCACAAGGTCTACCAAAACAACAACAAAGGCAAGGTTAGAAAGGAAAATGTTAACAAGGAACACCCAAGGGTTGCTTAAAGTAGGACAAGCAAATAGTATCCAAATAGATCATAGGTCACATGAGCAAAGTGTGGGTCTAGTAGGAACACAACAAGTTTCTAAGGGACCCCTTGATGTGGATAAACCCAAGTCATCCCAAGCTTATCAGGTGCAGTCAATTAAAGTAAAATTCAACAGTTATTTCCTCTTATGTGGGGTAGTGGGACATTGATCTATAGAATTTCCATGTAGGTAATCTTAAGGATGAAATGTATCAAAACAAAAAGATAATTAGAGGGGGTGACACTTCTTTCCAACCACTTTGAAAACTTCCAGGAGGAAGTTCATTCCTAGAGGGGGATGATGTGAGGCCACCTTTATGCAACACCCAGTATGTGGACTATTTTAATTTTAATTATTGATTATGCCTGATGATACCATTGATGATAGGATATTTAGACATTTGTGTTCATGTGATGATTTGGTTATAACTATGCTACATCTAGTACTTGGATTATTTTGAGTTTGGTTATTGTCTATCCCTATTGATAACATTGATGAAATAATATTTGAACATTTAATTTAATATGATTATTTGATTTTGATTATGCAACATGCTAGCTAACTATAATGATTGATCTAATTTTATGCTGGTTATTGAGTTTGTTCAATTTGAATCTGAAAACTTAATGATGAAGGAATGAAACAAATGGTGTGAACCAATCATGTTGCAATTAGATGAGTATGAAAATTAATGTTAATGAGATAAGATAGGTGGCTAATGATTTTTCAATTATGTTATAGGATCTTTATGCTATACAAATTATGAAACTTGTGTGAATGCAATTGTGGTTCAAATGATTTGATTATAATATGAATATGATTTACTTGGATGGATTAACGTGTGTATTGAGTGTGCAGGTACATTTTCCATGGCCAATGGAAATCGGAGGCAACTCTTGGGAACCCTATGTAAATTAACGAGTGAAACCGAGCTAAAGTCCATATGAAGGGACTATAGATCCATCATGTAATTATTGATGTTATTTGTGAATGTTTTTAATTTGGTTTTTATTGCCACATCAATCCATCTAGGAGGTGAGTTGTCTATCAAAGTGGACAAACTCGGATTTGAACTTTTAGGAACTTTTTGGGGATTGAAAAGTGATAATTTTTAAGTGTTTTTATGGGTTTAAGGTCCATAGGTCAGGTACCTATGGGTTAGGTACCCTTTTAGCTCAAAATCATGGGTCAATCTCAAGATATGGCACTCTTTTTGAGGCCTTAAAGAGTTTTGACGAAAATAAGGTTTGGGAAGTGGGATGGGGACTAGTCCCTTTCCAATCCCACTTCTCCATGTTGTCTTGGAAGTCTCCCAAGTCCTCACACATGTGTGAGAACACATGGGTGAGTGTGCATGGGAGGGTGAATGGAAGGTTGACAAATGCCAGCTCCCTATTCAAAGGAATTAAAGCTTGAGCTTCTATAAAGCAAACTCAAAACAAGGGTTAGGGGATTCTTTTTGCATTCTTGATTTTGGTTGAATTTTGGGGGAGTGAGGAGTTTGAAGAAAAATCTTGGAAGAAGAGGAGTTGTGTGGATTCTCAACCCATCCTTCCCTAAGCTTGATTTTGAGGTAGATTCACCACTCTTTCTATTTCTTTATGTTTCTATTTGCAAGATTACATGTGTACGTAAAAATGTTCTTAGTATTTGATCTCTTGTGTTGCTTGTATGCTTATTTCTAAATGTTTTTGGTGCTTGTTTTCTTGTGTTGTTGAATGTGGTTTATGTGATGGGTAAAAGGGTTGTATAGGGATAGGCTCACCCAAAATTTGGGAAGAGCATCCCTCGTTGGGGATGGTATGGAGTAGGAACCTCCATGGGGAAGTTTAATTTCTCCTTAAGAGGAGACGTTCAAGAGGGTATGAGTACCCATATGTAGTTGTGAAATGGCAGAAATGGTTTTGGTGGTATGGGTTTTGGAGAAAGAGAGGATATTAAAGAAGGGTTGCTCATGAAATGAAGGAAGTATGATATTGATTTGATATTGTTTTCTATTATTATAAGTCCCCATATGGAGTGCGTAGTCCACCCTCATCCCCTCTTTGGATTCTTGATGTAATCCTAAAGTTATGTGAAAATCCCTTGGGTGGGTGTGAAAAAAATCTTGCGTGTACCATGTGTGTAAATATTGTTTCGTTGGTTTTGTTTGTACCCGGTTCCCTCGGTTGCCTCCTAGCTCGGGGGTGGTTGATCTTTCAACCAAAGGTTGGGTGGTGAGCACCCCATTGGCCTCTAGAGATATTTTGTGTGTATTTTGTAGGTTGGAGCTAAGTATGAGAGTTGCAGATTTGAAGAAAGCAAAACAGTTCATAGAATAACCACGTTTCTTGTGGTTAATGTCGGTGTTAATATGTCACAAGGAATCTGTCATTTTTCTATTATTAAATATTGTAGCCATGAAAGGCTGTTGTAAAGAGCTTGTTAAAAAAAAAAAAATCTATTCCTAGTACATAACTGTTGTATGAAGTATTTCCTTAAAGAACAAACTACCTTATATAGTGTGTATAGATAAGCTACATTGTAAAAAAAAGAAAAGAAAAGAAAGAGAGGAATATGTTCCTCTGTTGTTTTCTTCTTCTTCTTTTTCTTGTCCTTTGAAAAAAGGAAATATGTAAAAGTATATGTATATCTTCATATAGCTCAGCTTCCATAGAAATAAAACTTGTGGATAATTAGGTATTTATCTTTTGCAAAAAAAAAAAAGAGATGCATTATTCATTTGTGAAGTTTCAAATGTATATCTATTGTTTTCAAAAACAAAATAACAAAGAAATGTTTCATATGTATATCTACTGTTTTCAGAATTAAAATAACTTAGAAAAGCTTCATATATAAATTTACTATTCTGTTTTCTTTTCTTTTCTTCAGAAATAATACAAAAAAAAGAAAAGTTTATGGCAGATTGAGCATTCCTTTCTCTGACTTTTGAATATATATATTATTTTGTAGTGCAGACTTTATATATGTCTCTCTGTTCTTAAAAAAGAAAAGAAAAGAAAAGACTGTGGTCAACTTGTTTTCTGTCTAATTTTAGGTTTTTTTTATATATATATACAAGAGAAATAAAATGGTTCACTATGTGAAAAGGGAAAACAAGAAAAGATAGAGTACTGTGTATATCTGGCCTCTAAGTCATTGTAAAAAAAAAAATGAGGCAGGAAACGTAGTGTAGAACACTGTAATAATTTATTTCTTATGTTTTTATATATATATAAAAATAAAGAAAACTCCAGGTTGTAAACATAGGAAAGTACGAAATAGTTAAATACAAAATTTAGAAAACTTATGAGCACATATTATGATATGGAAAAGATCTCTGTTGCATTTAGAGAATGGCATACATAAATATTTTCCAACACAATCTAACCCAGTAAACTGGCAGCAAATGAATGAGTCGGGTATACAAAGGAAAACAAAAATGTGTGTCATTGATTCTTTTATTATTCTTTGATTTAATAGGAACAACTAAGTTTTACCCTCGTTTCCTTACTATAGACTGGGCCATAAGAAATGTTTAGTCAATGAAGAGAGGCTTCATAACATAGATTCGATTGACTATGCCAGGGATGTAATAGATTTGTATCTTACCTTCTACCCTGGTATATATATCTCCTCATGTCATATTTAACAAGATATAAAGCAGTTTAGGAACCCTGCCGCCTTACTATGGATTCCCTTAGTCGTCTCCAAACCCTGCTGGTCTTAGTGCAACTGGAAAAGCTTGGTGGTACAAAGCTTAGTCGTGGTGGGCATAATGGTGAGTTTCTTGCCAATCCCTGAAGGGATGAGGACCCCTCCCCTTTCCTGTGCACTGCACCATGAGGCGTGGCCTCGGTGGGGGCTGCAGCTGTGACCTCCATCAGGGGCAGTCCTTCATATGCGTCACCTCTGAGCTTAGGAAAAACAAAAAAAAAAAAAAGAGATTTTTATCAAACATGTAGCATCATTCCTTGTCCTAGCAAAACAAATAAACGAACACTAAATATATATATAGATATATAAACAAAAAAAAGAAATCTGAATATAAAATTATGTTATCATCGTTTGCAAGGGCAGTCACAATGATGTGGAGAAATGCGAGTTTTGGACAGTGTGACGAGTAGCCATCGGTTCCCGGGCGTTCAAATGAGACTCTCCTGTGATTTCATGTTAAATAGTGGTGCCCTTCCTGTTCGCGAAAGCCTGAAATTTTTCTCCCTAAACAACAATGGTAAATGGGGAATAGTCATGCCAGTCTGAAATTTAGGGTTTATATTATTATTGTGGCGCCAAGTCTAAATTTTAAAATGGACGTCAATATTCTTAGAATCCGCTTAAATTCACCCACGCATAAATTAAAGGACGGTGCGGAAATTTTCAAATGGTTGGAGAAATATACTATTGCTGCTTTAGATAGGAACTATGTCTATACGTATTCATCAACATGAGACATAATAGTTTACTGCACGTTAGAAATAAATATATGATTATCATTGACTTTTCTTTTTATGCGAAAGAAAAACCTTTTATTATACGTGAACCTTAATATAGGATGGAGTTGGAAGAAAAGAAAAGTGCCTTAACATCCACCCCATGAGAAGGCGCTATAATGTTTAGAAGCCATCGTAGTATTCACTAAGCTATAATATTCCTTAAAATAAAGTAAGGGGAAATATATCCCTATATCCTTACTAAAGACTCTACTACCTCAAATGAGATTTTAATTAGGGATACAGACCCACGTAAATTCTAAGAGTTCTTAAAATGATATTATCTCTTTATTTAAATCTCTCCTCCTTTCTATTAGGGAAATTAATAATATGTAGTTATAAGGAAATAAACTAATTTATTTATATAAAATGTTCTTTATATTCATAACCTTTAAAATTATTCTTAAGATGTGTATATATAGATTCTTAGAAAAGAAATATTTTCTATTTATATTCCCTTTTCCTTCCTTTTTGGGAATTAATATATATATATATATAGAAGATTTAAAATATATTTATTAATATAAGTTATTCCTTAATTTTATAGCTTTTAAATTATTTTAAATGTAATTATTTGTTTATATATATATAGGTTAATGAGAATTAAATAATGGTAGTAATAATAAATAAATTAAAATGGAGATTTATTCATTAATTTATTAATTATAGATATTATAATCATTCTTATATTTGAACTTTTTGGGTGAAAAGTTAAACGTGAATCATTTTGACATTATCAAGATGGATAATTAGGGTAAGACAATCAAGTAAATAATGATTTGTTAATTGATCCTTTGGGGTTCTAGTAAATCTAATTGAAAATATTTATATGCTTCCCCATGTGAGTACTCATACCATGGAGTCTAACAAGGGCATTGATTATTATGCAAAAGTGAGGATCAACTCCCGATTTGGTAGTTAAGAGTCTTGTAAACCCTATGTTTGAAGTCAACCCAAAGTTGTTTTCATTTCATTACCCAACTCTCGACGTGTGAGCAAAAATGTTGTACAAGCAACATCACCCAATGCGCATTGCATTAATAGAGTAAAAAGAAAAAGAGATATATATTAATAGAAAGTTATGTTGATTATTTTATATATAAACTTATTACTTAATAACCAGATAAGTGATTTAATTATATTAGAGAGAGAGTGTGATTTATAATAAATATAAGGTTTTAAGAAAATAAATATTTTTATATGTTACATAGATTAGGGTTTGGAATTATAAGGGAATTTCTATTATTATTATTGTTAATAGTGATAATTGTTAAATTAAATATAAATATAGATATTAATAGTTGGATTTATCTTAATATTATTAATACAAAAAAAAAAGTTAGTTGTTTTTTTTTCCTAGTGTAAAATTTTGGGCATTACATGACTCCCAAAGGTTCTTTTCCATCAATCTCTTTATACTCAGAAAATTTAAATCAATATCTTGAAGAATTTTGTATGCGGAAGAATCATCGAGAACTATCTTGTTGTAGCAGTTAAGAGTGTCTACATCACATTTGACATCAAAGAATTTTCTAATTTTTTATTAGTAATCAGTTCATCCATGAAGACTGGTTCTTCCTGCTCTTGTTCAACTCCTACTTCTTCAAGCCAATCTTTTAGAGGCTCTTCCTTTGTGACCAATGTATGTTATTTGGTTTTAGGCATTGGAATATGGAGGGAAGATTTCCAAGAAGATCTTCTAGAAGTGGAGGCTTTATCTTCTTCAGAGTGAAGGGGTTTCCTTCTCTGAATTAACACCTTTTTGTATTTATTTTCTACTATTTTTTCTTTTCTGTCTCTATCTTCTTCACTAGAACTATCTTTCCCAGTTTGTATTACTCTTATTTTCTTAACATATGACCTGACTCTTTCTAGCTTCTTAGCAACAGATTCTAAGAGAGCTTTATTATCTATATCAGCTATTTTCCTAGTAGTTTCATATGTTTGCTGATCATCATATATATGAGTCAGATAATTATCTTGATGTTCTAGTGTAGAGGAAACCTTTTTCATACTGCTATGAACTTGAGTAACATTGTATTCTAAGCTAGTGATATCATTAGACAGAGTTCCACAGTAGTGTTCTACATTTTTAAGAACAGAAAAATGCTTTTGCTGATCTTCAGAAATAATGTCAATCTTATTTACAGTATCTAAAGACTGATCTATAGAAAATCTAATAAAGAAGAATAGTGGGTTGATTTAGAAATGGGTCCATAGCCAGTAGTCACACTAGGGCCA
>VDFB02285064.1:0-27736 GCA_007258455.2 Sequoia sempervirens | reverse complement strand
TTATTGCTTTATTGAAATTCCCTTGTTTTGAGGATTGTGTCAACATTGTTGGTTTGGTATTTGCATAAGTAATATGAGTAACTATGAGTCTTTCACACTCTTGGGGAAAGTACATATTTGAATCAAATAAAGGAGAATAGTGGGTTGATTTAGAAATGGGTCCATAGCCAGTAGTCACACTAGGGCCATAATGTACAAGGGATTCTAAGACCCATTGAAGAAAATATAATACATTTAAAGAAATTTGAGCATCATGTCATATAAGGATTTTCATTATATAAATATTACAAACTTATATGCTATGTGTAACATTACGTGAGACTAGGGTATCTTTAATAATCAAAAGGAAGGACACATGGATAATGGAAGTTCATTTTGAATGGGCTTGGACTAGATCCTCTCTAGTAACCCTAGAATTTAGTCTCAAATAGGAGTTGCCTATGTTTAATTAATGAATAAAGTTGATACAATATTTTCACCTTGTAGAGATACTTCTAACTACTTAATTGAACCCTAGGAAATAATGTTAAGGTGTTCTATCTCATTTATGTGGACTATGAAAGATGGTGTTCATGACCACCACTCGGTGGACAAGAAGTAAAGGGGTTTCTGATTTTATTATGACTCCCTAAAAAAAAAATACATATTTCTTAACTAATAAACTTACTCAAAACTAGTATTGAAGGTGGTGTACTCACTATTTCAACATATGAGTAAGAATATTTTCATGATACTTTTGATGATACTAATTTCTTATATAGGATGTGTTTCAACCATGTGTTATTTGTAAGTATGTAAATTATGCATGATGTTTAAAACCTTTAAATAGTGAATTTATAAGTCTAGTATGAAGTCTTAACTATTGTAGCCAAGAGTTTACACCTAATTTAGAAATGTCATTTCTTGGTGTTAGAGATGTGGGAAGATATGTTAACAAGACGAATGTGGAAACGAGCCAAGAAGACAAAGATTGCAGATGTACCCATGATTAGAGTTAAGAAGAGGCCACCAATTGAAGAACCAGAAATTTCTGATACGGAAACCCTAGCTATGGCTATAAAGCGACTGAAGCAAGAAAATGATAAGAGAAATCCATCTCATGGGAAAACAACCCCTAGGTCAACACCTACCTATACAAAGGAAGAATACATAATTGTCTTAGATAATGAGGCGTAAATGAAAATAATGTCACTTTAATACAAGTTGTGGCTAAACTGGGCATTTGAGACTAAACTAGTCCATAATATAAGAATTCTTCATGATTTTTCATGAGTACATGCTACTTTGTTTCATAATATTTTTCTATGTATGGAATTTTATTACTTATATAACTATTGCCTTGTGATGCATATGTGTGAGTGGTATTTGATTACATCTTATTCTTATAATTATTACTAAGAGAACTTTGAATATACAAGGATTGTAACATACTAATAATGTGTATGTAAATTAGGTTTGTTTCTTTCAATGAAATAAATTATAATGGTCCATGGTAAATAGACCAAAGACCCATCAAAGCTAGACATAGAGATGACCAAGTTGGACTTTCCTTAGATATAGATTTCGATGAATAATCATTAGTATGATAAAAGTTGGAAAGTACCCATCATTGAGTGGAGTGGCCAATTGTGTTTTCATGTCCTATATGAGTAGGTAGGAATTTTTAGAACTAAATGGTTAAAATTTGTTAGATATGTGGATATCATGTGAGTATCTCCTTAAGGGGAATAAAATTAATGGAATGATTATATGGATAATATTGAAGTGGGTTCTTCAAGTCATACTTTAAGCAATGCCTTAGTGAAATTCGGATCAATGAAGTAATAGTGGTTGTTAAACTTTGCACCAATCCTCCTTATCATATAATTCTCTCATAATCTTGTAATGTAGGTAGTACATTCATATTTTACACACATTATTATGAATGAATGTGATCATCAATTATATTTAGTTCAAAATTGGTAACTAATGAAAGGGAAATGTTTGAATTTTGGTATAGTGGTTTAAGAGGCTAATGGATTGGCTAGAAAATTCCCTTGTTTCTATAGGAATGGCTAGGAGAACACACCAATTTGGAAGGGCTTCAAGAGGCACACAGCCTCCTACATGCCATCTTAGCCCTCATATTTTAGTGGATGCTCATTAGGGATCTCCATCAGAACAAAACTCTCAAATTATTCATGTGATACAAGGGATGACTGAAGTTCTTCAGGAGAGGTTACCTCCAAAAATTCAAAGCTCATCATGACAAACAACCTCAACCTATTGTAAGATAAAATGGTGGCAAAAATTGAGGTAGAAAGGACCCTTGTTTAGCTCTTGGAAATGATACCCATAAGAGGAATATGGATGAAACCCATAATTTAGGACAACAGGGGACTCATATGTGCTCAAATTTTGAGAACAATGCATGGAATTAATGCAATAGATGAATCATCATCAAAATGAAAGGTTTTTGGCTAAGCAAACCATTAGAAATCTAAACACAAGGATAAGAGACCTTACTCCTATGGTTTATCCTAGGAGATTTCAATGTAGACATTTTTAGCAAAGGGGACTCAAAGGCCACTTCATAAGAATCACCAACAGTTTCATAGACTCCATTCAAGGTCACAAGGTCTACCAAAACAACAACAAAGGCAAGGTTAGAAAGGAAAATGTTAACAAGGAACACCCAAGGGTCTCTTAACGGTAGGACAAGAAAATAGTATCCAAATAGATCATAGGTCACATGAGCAAAGTGTGGGTCTAGTAGGAACACAACAAGTTTCTAAGGGAGCCCTTGATGTGGATAAACCCAAGTCATCCCAAGCTTATCAGGTGCAGTCAATTAAAGTAAAATTCAACGGTTATTTCTTCTTATGTGGGGTAGTGGGACATAAATCTATAGAATTTCCATGTAGGTAATCTTAAGGATGAAATGTATCAAAACAAAAAGATAATTAGAGGGGGTGACACTTCTTTCTGACCACTTTGAAAACTTCCAGGAGGAAGTTCATTCCTAGACCCTAGGGAGGATGTGAGGCCCACCTTTATGCAACACCCAGTATGTGGACTATTTTAATTTTAATTATTGATTATGCCTGATGATACAATTGATGATAGGATATTTAGACATTTGTGTTCATGTGATGATTTGGTTATAACTATGCTACATCTAGTACTTGGATTATTTTGAGTTTGGTTATTGTCTATCCCTATTGATAACATTGATGAAATAATATTTGAACATTTAATTTAATATGATTATTTGATTTTGATTATGCAACATGCTAGCTAACTATAATGATTGATCTAATTTTATGCTGGTTATTGAGTTTGTTCAATTTGAATCTGAAAACTTAATGATGAAGGAATGAAACAAATGGTGTGAACCAATCATGTTGCAATTAGATGAGTATGAAAATTAATGTTAATGAGATAAGATAGGTGGCTAATGATTTTTCAATTATGTTATAGGATCTTTATGCTATACAAATTATGAAACTTGTGTGAATGCAATTGTGGTTCAAATGATTTGATTATAATATGAATATGATTTACTTGGATGGATTAACGTGTGTATTGAGTGTGCAGGTACATTTTCCATGGCCAATGGAAATCGGAGGCAACTCTTGGGAACCCTATGTAAATTAACGAGTGAAACCGAGCTAAAGTCCATATGAAGGGACTATAGATCCATCATGTAATTATTGATGTTATTTGTGAATGTTTTTAATTTGGTTTTTATTGCCACATCAATCCATCTAGGAGGTGAGTTGTCTATCAAAGTGGACAAACTCGGATTTGAACTTTTAGGAACTTTTTGGGGATTGAAAAGTGATAATTTTTAAGTGTTTTTATGGGTTTAAGGTCCATAGGTCAGGTACCTATGGGTTAGGTACCCTTTTAGCTCAAAATCATGGGTCAATCTCAAGATATGGCACTCTTTTTGAGGCCTTAAAGAGTTTTGACGAAAATAAGGTTTGGGAAGTGGGATGGGGACTAGTCCCTTTCCAATCCCACTTCTCCATGTTGTCTTGGAAGTCTCCCAAGTCCTCACACATGTGTGAGAACACATGGGTGAGTGTGCATGGGAGGGTGAATGGAAGGTTGACAAATGCCAGCTCCCTATTCAAAGGAATTAAAGCTTGAGCTTCTATAAAGCAAACTCAAAACAAGGGTTAGGGGATTCTTTTTGCATTCTTGATTTTGGTTGAATTTTGGGGGAGTGAGGAGTTTGAAGAAAAATCTTGGAAGAAGAGGAGTTGTGTGGATTCTCAACCCATCCTTCCCTAAGCTTGATTTTGAGGTAGATTCACCACTCTTTCTATTTCTTTATGTTTCTATTTGCAAGATTACATGTGTACGTAAAAATGTTCTTAGTATTTGATCTCTTGTGTTGCTTGTATGCTTATTTCTAAATGTTTTTGGTGCTTGTTTTCTTGTGTTGTTGAATGTGGTTTATGTGATGGGTAAAAGGGTTGTATAGGGATAGGCTCACCCAAAATTTGGGAAGAGCATCCCTCGTTGGGGATGGTATGGAGTAGGAACCTCCATGGGGAAGTTTAATTTCTCCTTAAGAGGAGACGTTCAAGAGGGTATGAGTACCCATATGTAGTTGTGAAATGGCAGAAATGGTTTTGGTGGTATGGGTTTTGGAGAAAGAGAGGATATTAAAGAAGGGTTGCTCATGAAATGAAGGAAGTATGATATTGATTTGATATTGTTTTCTATTATTATAAGTCCCCATATGGAGTGCGTAGTCCACCCTCATCCCCTCTTTGGATTCTTGATGTAATCCTAAAGTTATGTGAAAATCCCTTGGGTGGGTGTGAAAAAAATCTTGCGTGTACCATGTGTGTAAATATTGTTTCGTTGGTTTTGTTTGTACCCGGTTCCCTCGGTTGCCTCCTAGCTCGGGGGTGGTTGATCTTTCAACCAAAGGTTGGGTGGTGAGCACCCCATTGGCCTCTAGAGATATTTTGTGTGTATTTTGTAGGTTGGAGCTAAGTATGAGAGTTGCAGATTTGAAGAAAGCAAAACAGTTCATAGAATAACCACGTTTCTTGTGGTTAATGTCGGTGTTAATATGTCACAAGGAATCTGTCATTTTTCTATTATTAAATATTGTAGCCATGAAAGGCTGTTGTAAAGAGCTTGTTAAAAAAAAAAAAATCTATTCCTAGTACATAACTGTTGTATGAAGTATTTCCTTAAAGAACAAACTACCTTATATAGTGTGTATAGATAAGCTACATTGTAAAAAAAAGAAAAGAAAAGAAAGAGAGGAATATGTTCCTCTGTTGTTTTCTTCTTCTTCTTTTTCTTGTCCTTTGAAAAAAGGAAATATGTAAAAGTATATGTATATCTTCATATAGCTCAGCTTCCATAGAAATAAAACTTGTGGATAATTAGGTATTTATCTTTTGCAAAAAAAAAAAAGAGATGCATTATTCATTTGTGAAGTTTCAAATGTATATCTATTGTTTTCAAAAACAAAATAACAAAGAAATGTTTCATATGTATATCTACTGTTTTCAGAATTAAAATAACTTAGAAAAGCTTCATATATAAATTTACTATTCTGTTTTCTTTTCTTTTCTTCAGAAATAATACAAAAAAAAGAAAAGTTTATGGCAGATTGAGCATTCCTTTCTCTGACTTTTGAATATATATATTATTTTGTAGTGCAGACTTTATATATGTCTCTCTGTTCTTAAAAAAGAAAAGAAAAGAAAAGACTGTGGTCAACTTGTTTTCTGTCTAATTTTAGGTTTTTTTTATATATATATACAAGAGAAATAAAATGGTTCACTATGTGAAAAGGGAAAACAAGAAAAGATAGAGTACTGTGTATATCTGGCCTCTAAGTCATTGTAAAAAAAAAAATGAGGCAGGAAACGTAGTGTAGAACACTGTAATAATTTATTTCTTATGTTTTTATATATATATAAAAATAAAGAAAACTCCAGGTTGTAAACATAGGAAAGTACGAAATAGTTAAATACAAAATTTAGAAAACTTATGAGCACATATTATGATATGGAAAAGATCTCTGTTGCATTTAGAGAATGGCATACATAAATATTTTCCAACACAATCTAACCCAGTAAACTGGCAGCAAATGAATGAGTCGGGTATACAAAGGAAAACAAAAATGTGTGTCATTGATTCTTTTATTATTCTTTGATTTAATAGGAACAACTAAGTTTTACCCTCGTTTCCTTACTATAGACTGGGCCATAAGAAATGTTTAGTCAATGAAGAGAGGCTTCATAACATAGATTCGATTGACTATGCCAGGGATGTAATAGATTTGTATCTTACCTTCTACCCTGGTATATATATCTCCTCATGTCATATTTAACAAGATATAAAGCAGTTTAGGAACCCTGCCGCCTTACTATGGATTCCCTTAGTCGTCTCCAAACCCTGCTGGTCTTAGTGCAACTGGAAAAGCTTGGTGGTACAAAGCTTAGTCGTGGTGGGCATAATGGTGAGTTTCTTGCCAATCCCTGAAGGGATGAGGACCCCTCCCCTTTCCTGTGCACTGCACCATGAGGCGTGGCCTCGGTGGGGGCTGCAGCTGTGACCTCCATCAGGGGCAGTCCTTCATATGCGTCACCTCTGAGCTTAGGAAAAACAAAAAAAAAAAAAAGAGATTTTTATCAAACATGTAGCATCATTCCTTGTCCTAGCAAAACAAATAAACGAACACTAAATATATATATAGATATATAAACAAAAAAAAGAAATCTGAATATAAAATTATGTTATCATCGTTTGCAAGGGCAGTCACAATGATGTGGAGAAATGCGAGTTTTGGACAGTGTGACGAGTAGCCATCGGTTCCCGGGCGTTCAAATGAGACTCTCCTGTGATTTCATGTTAAATAGTGGTGCCCTTCCTGTTCGCGAAAGCCTGAAATTTTTCTCCCTAAACAACAATGGTAAATGGGGAATAGTCATGCCAGTCTGAAATTTAGGGTTTATATTATTATTGTGGCGCCAAGTCTAAATTTTAAAATGGACGTCAATATTCTTAGAATCCGCTTAAATTCACCCACGCATAAATTAAAGGACGGTGCGGAAATTTTCAAATGGTTGGAGAAATATACTATTGCTGCTTTAGATAGGAACTATGTCTATACGTATTCATCAACATGAGACATAATAGTTTACTGCACGTTAGAAATAAATATATGATTATCATTGACTTTTCTTTTTATGCGAAAGAAAAACCTTTTATTATACGTGAACCTTAATATAGGATGGAGTTGGAAGAAAAGAAAAGTGCCTTAACATCCACCCCATGAGAAGGCGCTATAATGTTTAGAAGCCATCGTAGTATTCACTAAGCTATAATATTCCTTAAAATAAAGTAAGGGGAAATATATCCCTATATCCTTACTAAAGACTCTACTACCTCAAATGAGATTTTAATTAGGGATACAGACCCACGTAAATTCTAAGAGTTCTTAAAATGATATTATCTCTTTATTTAAATCTCTCCTCCTTTCTATTAGGGAAATTAATAATATGTAGTTATAAGGAAATAAACTAATTTATTTATATAAAATGTTCTTTATATTCATAACCTTTAAAATTATTCTTAAGATGTGTATATATAGATTCTTAGAAAAGAAATATTTTCTATTTATATTCCCTTTTCCTTCCTTTTTGGGAATTATTATATATATATATATAGAAGATTTAAAATATATTTATTAATATAAGTTATTCCTTAATTTTATAGCTTTTAAATTATTTTAAATGTAATTATTTGTTTATATATATATAGGTTAATGAGAATTAAATAATGGTAGTAATAATAAATAAATTAAAATGGAGATTTATTCATTAATTTATTAATTATAGATATTATAATCATTCTTATATTTGAACTTTTTGGGTGAAAAGTTAAACGTGAATCATTTTGACATTATCAAGATGGATAATTAGGGTAAGACAATCAAGTAAATAATGATTTGTTAATTGATCCTTTGGGGTTCTAGTAAATCTAATTGAAAATATTTATATGCTTCCCCATGTGAGTACTCATACCATGGAGTCTAACAAGGGCATTGATTATTATGCAAAAGTGAGGATCAACTCCCGATTTGGTAGTTAAGAGTCTTGTAAACCCTATGTTTGAAGTCAACCCAAAGTTGTTTTCATTTCATTACCCAACTCTCGACGTGTGAGCAAAAATGTTGTACAAGCAACATCACCCAATGCGCATTGCATTAATAGAGTAAAAAGAAAAAGAGATATATATTAATAGAAAGTTATGTTGATTATTTTATATATAAACTTATTACTTAATAACCAGATAAGTGATTTAATTATATTAGAGAGAGAGTGTGATTTATAATAAATATAAGGTTTTAAGAAAATAAATATTTTTATATGTTACATAGATTAGGGTTTGGAATTATAAGGGAATTTCTATTAGTATTATTGTTAATAGTGATACTTGTTAAATTAAACATAAATATAGATATTAATAGTTGGATTTATCTTAATATTATTAATACAAAAAAAAAAGTTAGTTGTTTTTTTTTCCTAGTGTAAAATTTTGGGCATTACATATTTCTTATATGTTACACTCAGATTAGGGTTTGTTAGTAAATTTATAAGTTTTGGAATTTCTATTAGTTTATTGAAATTGTTAATAGTGATGACCAAATTGTTTTAAATTAAATTTATAAATCTTCTTATGAAGATATTAATAGTTGGACACTATCTTGTATTAAAATACAAAAAAAAATGAAATTCTTTTATTATCATCCTAGTGTTTGAATTTATTTACTTAATCTTGCTTATTTACATTTTGTTTGTATCAGAGCAAAATCTCCATTTGGACATCAATTTGACTGGGAATTTTTGCTTCCTCCGTTGGATATTTTCTCTGGGCTTATTAAGTTTAGGATTGGTTCACTCCATCTTGTAATAGTTTGATATGAGTGTAAGCTTAATGTGTATGTATTATGGAATAAGACTAACTTTCCTTGTTGAGTGGATCTTTAATGTTCAAAAGGAAAGGTTAAAGCAGAGACTAGAGAATAAAATCCAAAGGAGATTATATCAATGAATATTTTATTGGAAAATTGGAATAAGACTCTATAAACATATGGTGACTTTGGGTAAACATGGTTTCATCAAGCAATGCCTAAGAAGTAGCAAGTTTCTATTTGTTTCATGGGTCGTTTAAGAAAAAACCAGATAGAAGAAGTGGAAACTTACTGGAAACTAGGGTTGAGTTTGGTTACTCAATTTTTCTTCACATGGGAATCTTTTCAAACTTTTGAATACTATATGTCGATATAATCTTCAACATTATTATTTGTGTATACTTAATGAAACTTAGAACTTTAAATAGTGTTTAAGACCTATACAAGTCCTACAAAGTAAGCGAAGTGGTTTGAAAACAATTCCTTTTATGAAATGTCACGTTGAAAGAGATTGGAATATTTGTCATCAAGGTTGATGGTAAATTGAGTCCTATGATGGAGCATCCACCATGTTATTGAGATGTAAACCAAGAAAAATCAATTTGTGAATGATAACTTTGCGGAATGATAACGCTTTCTCATACCCTGCATCCACAAAGAAAGATTGCCAGAAAGCCTGCCTCCGCAACTGCTCATGCAACGCGTTTAGTTTCAATCCGTCTTCAGGGCCCTGTCAAATCTGGTCCGGAGACTTGCTAAACATGCGGAACTCGACTCCATCGAAAAGCAATTCAAATGTCTTCATTCGGGTAAGTGCCTCTCAACACTCAACGAAAAGCAAAACCACAAGTATTGTAGGCGTAGCACTTGGTATTGTTGGTGCACTCACCATTGCTCTGGGAATCTGTTCAATTTTCATTTGGCGGAGGCATCGCCTGCGATCGATGGACAGGCGTGCAGGTTCCTCGAACTCTTTTCTTAGAATGTTTAGTTACAAGGAGTTGAAAATTGCAACAAGGAATTTCAGGTCTACGTTGGGGAGTGGAGGATTTGGCTCTGTGTTCAAAGGATCTCTATCAGACGGTACACTTGTGGCCGTAAAAAAAATGGAGGGTTCAAGACAAGATGAGAAGCAATTCCGAGCGGAAATCAGTTCTCTTGGAAACATACAACATGTGAATTTGGTCAGACTTCGAGGGTTTTGTGTAGAAGGATTGAAACGGTTACTGATTTATGATTACATGCCCAACGGCTCCCTAAGTTCCTTACTGTTCAACAGTAATTCCAAAAGTAAAGGGGAGGTACTCGACTGGAAATCCCGATTTGAGATCGCATTAGGCACTGCAAGAGGGTTACTTTATCTCCACGAAGAGTGCAGAGATTGCATCATTCACAGCGATGTTAAGCCCGAAAACATTCTGCTGGACAGTGATTTGTCACCGAAGTTGGCCGATTTTGGAATGGCAAAGCTTGTGGGTAGAGATTTGAGCCGCGTGCTGACCACTACAAGAGGTACGAGAGGGTACTTGGCTCCAGAGTGGATCTCCGGCCTTCCTATTACTCCCAAGGTTGACGTCTACAGTTTTGGTATGACACTCTTGGAAATCATTTCGGGGCGAAGAAATCTAGACTTAACCGTGCAAGATTCAAGTAAGTTTTACTTTCCCACATGGGCTGCAACTCAATTTCACCAGGGGAACACGATTGCTATTGTGGAGGAGGGTGTTGCAGAGGAGGCAGACGTGGAAGAGGTGAGAAGAGCATGTGTTGTAGCGTTGTTATGCATTCAAGAGGACGAGGGAGTGAGGCCAAGCATGAGGCAAGTGGTGCAGATGCTAGAAGGGAAGATGGAGCCTCAACATCCGCAGATTCCGAGCTCTGCGGACATGGAGAACCCGGCAGACCGAAGCGACACAAACAGCCATAGTGGTGATGGCAACGTTACTAGCCTAGGATAAATGTTAGGGGATAATATATCTTAAATGTAACGCTTGTTATTTAATAAGCTTAAACGTTAGTTTTAACTTAAATTCAATTTTAAGTAGTGAATAAATTTATGTATGTGACTATTTTATTTATGTTTCATATTTAAAAAATATTTTTTATTTTTTATTTAATTATTAAATAATATCACTAATATTATGTTTATTATTAAATATTATTATTTTGATATTTAAAAGTATAAAATTTAATATAAAAGTAATAAAATATTTTTATCAATTTATTTTTAAAATGTTTGTTTAATTGATACATCTAAAAATGTTATATAACGATATAAAAATACCTCATATGATGAATGTGTTTAAATATTTTTTAGTAAAATATACAAGTAACATATTATTATAAAACTAACACAACTAACATATATTATCATCTATAAATTAAATCCTAAAAAAATTAAAAACCTCTTCATTAAACAAAATAACACAAACTTATTGTTCTTTATTTTTCTATCTATCTATACATAACTTTATATATTATATAAATATGTAAATAATATTAAAGCATATATAATTAGCCGATAGGCTATTTATTGTGGGCATAGCCCACTAGAATTGTCTCATGCCTAGGAAAAATCTTGTCAGTTAAAATAGTCAGCCATTCCATAGTCAAACACTTGGAAAATTGCAAATCACATTCAATGGCTAAAAAATCGTGGTTAAAAATCACCGTTAATATTTCAAATGATAAGATGAAGGGTGAAAATCAAGGTTTCGTATTCTTATCTTAACCACACCACCATTGTGTTGTTTCCTTATCTATGCAACAAGGCTGAAAAAATCTTATCAATCTTCACATAAAATGGAACTTCACTAACCCTCAAACTCTGATATTTTTGTATCTACTTTCGTTTACTCTACTTTCATTTACTGTGAATAGATTGAAGCAACAAGTAAAGGGACATAAGTTTCAATTTGTCTCATTTGAAAATATTCTACCGTGGTAGAGTTTTGTTAATTTTCTTTCAAAATTATCCCATTTTTTCTCATCGACATTGTTGACACCATGACACAATTTGTGTAGAGGTTAAAAGCACAAAGTTGTGTCACACTTTAGCCAACTTATCAACACAATTGAATTTAAGTATTTCTAACTAAAAATCAATTTTGGTCAAACATATGATCTAGTAAGATTCATTCTAGCTAAGTTAGATACTTCCACAACTTTTCAACTAAAATTGTTGGCTAAAAATATATGGAGCACCACTTTGAGTCCAATTTACCAAAAAAATAAAATTATTTGAAAAACTTGAAGTTTCAATAACTCCTGCTAATGTAAATAACATTTTTTAAATATAAAACACCCTTTTGTAGATCCATAAGTGTAGCTTTCAAAAATATATTTATTTTAATAGTTTAATTATATTTATATTTTATATTTTATTTTTACTAAAAGTAGGTTATCAACACAAAATATTAGGTTGATTAGTATGCCAAGGAAAAATACTAAAACTTATTAAAAAAAAAAAAAATATGATGCACTAGATAAAAGAATCTACTTTAAGATGGTATAATTTTTTTTCCATTTCATAAATATTTAATATAAAAATTGATGTCCAATGAAAATGGATTTTTTTTTATTCATGCACCTTTTAATATTTAAAAATATATATTTATGAAAATTGAAAAAAAATCCATGCACTAAAATTTGAAGTTATAAATATACAAAAATTTGAAAGAAAGAAAAAAAAAGATTTACTATAAAAGTTTGATTTTCCACATAACTTCATTTTTTAGCATTTTATCAACAACTAAATTATAGTTTTAATTTATTAAAAACTACTTTAAAATAATTTTTAATTTGTTTTTAAAAATACAAACATAAAATATACTAAACAATATACATTTTACTAATTTACATCATTTCAAAATTCAAAGCATATATGCCACTTTTTAGTGATCCAAGTTTAAAATTTGGATTAGCATTGGTCGTTTCTTTTATAAAGTGTGACACAGCTTTTTGTTTTAAGCTACAATCTTGAGGTAAATCACTTTCCATTGTTTCAGTGAATTTAGGGACTTTAGCTCAAGGCTTAGCTATTGTACCATTTAGAATTTTTCCTACATTCTCTTCATTTTGTCTCTACTTTTGTCAATTTAAGGTCCAAGGAATGCATGCATGATGCATCAAAAATTACATATGTGGTATTTTTCTCATGGTTTTGTTTCAACTTTGTGTGGAATTGGATGTGATATATATTTTACTCTTAGCTCAGAGTTGGATACCTCGTTTGGTGAGTTTAGTGTTTTCTCATAATTCACTGGGGTATCTTATTGGAACCCTGGGATAGAATTGAATGTTGTATTATATCTAGTTTCTTCTAAAAGTTTCTTTTGTGATTTCAATCCTGATTTTAGAGATTCATCTTATGTTTTGTTCACTATCAGTTTCAACACTTTTAATGTATACTAGATATAGTGGTGGAGATTTGAAGCTAGGGCTTTCAAAAATTCAACACAAAGCACATCCCATTGGACTTGTTTATGGTTTCAATTTTCAATTTAAATATCTTCTTTATAGGTTTGAATTTGGGCACTTTCTCCTATTGTTTATCATTCTTATGTTGATCCCTTTCTTTTAAAGTCTTTTAATCTTTGTTGCTCGGTATTTTTTTTCAATTTCACTACCCTATAATTGTGAATCTCTTTGTTTTTCTATGTCCTAAAGTTCTTTGTATTTTTCACATGCAATACTGTATTTTTTCCCCTTGAACTGTTCTATATTCTTAATAGAAAACTATTCAAAATCATATAAAATACTTCATATAATATAATTGACATAATTATTCCACCTTCTTTTAGTGCAAGTGCTAGTATATAAATTAGTAAAAGATAACTCTTAATTAGAAAAAAAAAATCGAAGCCCTCTCTATAATAGTTATAAAGTTTCAAAAAATCTTAAATAAATAAAATATACTTTTAGGAAATATATTTATCTATACATTATTTATATAATATCATTTTTATTTTGTTTTATTTTATTTTAATATTTTTTGTTACTTTAAAAAATTAAAATATATTATAGTTTTATATCTTTCTTTTTAAAAGTTTGATTTGCTATGCTTTGGATTTTATGTATACATAATAACATGAGATTTGTAATACCCCTCATACTGTTGAGACTTATTAATTTCTATGTGTTAACTTGATACGATGATACTATTAGGGTTTGATTTGGTTGGTTGTAGTTTGATGATGTTGTTATCCCTTTAGTGGACATAATCGTTTGATATGACATTATTAGTATGATTTATGATACTCTGTGTTGTTTGGATTATTTGTTTATTCAAATAGTGTTTCATTAATGTTTATATGTCAATATGATGATTCTATGGTGATGTTATTTAATTCAGTATTATTTTATGATGCAATTGTTTAATAATTAGTTATGATGCAGTAGTTAGGTATCATGTTATCTTATGAGCAAATTGGTTAGAAATGTTAGTTCGTTATTGGTATTGTAATTGTTAGAATAGAGTAGGTGAGAGGACAGTGTAGCATCACTCGTTCACGAGTGCCCTGCTACACTGCAATTCCTTCTCACGATAGGATGTTTGATTATATATATATATACATGTACTACTTGACGTTTATTTGGATGCAGGATTGCAGGAATAAGTCTCGATTCCACCTGCTTCGGCAGGACAGGGCGAGCAATAAATTAACCCAATGGGTAAAATGTTGAAAAAGGGAGTAGGTTTGGAAGTGTCCCCGTCCCAAGTCCATCGTCTGTTGTGAGTCGTTGTGTTATGACTGAAGTTTTGTCTTTGTCTTTATGTAGTTTGACTGCTGAGTATTTATTTAATCATTGGTTAGTGTTTAATTAATTAATCGTATTTCATAAAATAATTAATTAATGTAAATATTATTTGATTTAATTGTGAGTTAGAAAAATATTAAATTTAAATATATTGTAAATTAAAAGGTATTTAATTAAATTAAAATTTAAGAAATTAAATTAAATTAATATTGTTGAGATAATTAAATATTTTTTTTTTATTAATATTAAATTAGAAAATTATGTGAGGATAATATCTGAATTAAATAAATTATTTTAATTAAAATTTTAGATATGTGTGAGCTTTTAAAAGCTGGAAAAGGACCAATAAGAAAGGGGGCTTTTTGGAAAAGAAAGCGGAAAAAGATTTATTGATTTTAATTAGTGATTTATTATTTTTATGAGGGAATTTTTCACACACAATTTTTACTTTGGGTTATTCGGATCGGAAAGAAATAGATTTGGGTTTTGAGGATTTGCTGGGAAAAATTATTGTGAAAAAATTATTGTGAGATGGAAAGGAAAGATTGTTCAGAAGAACGTTGAAGGTAGAGGATCGAGAAAAGAGAGCTGCAGGAGGGGGTCGTGAGGAGGCTGCAGAAGGGATTCTTCTTCAGACGAAGGACTCCAGGTTTTCTTCTTTTAAATTTTTGGATACTTGGTTGATCTGAAACAAATCTGGTTGCTATGTTTTTGAAAATTGTTTGAATGAAGTCTTATGTTTTGAAAACTCATTTGTAGTAAAACCCTTGAAACCTTCTGTAGGAAACGTAGTGCAACCTATTTTAAATTTCTTCAATATAACTTAGTCGAGAAATTTATTGTGTTTGAAATAAAAAAATCGTGTTACTGTTGAAACTACGTGCCATATTTATTTTGGGTCTTTCGTAAAATCTATTTGTTTATATTATTATTTTTCTGAATCTCTGTTGAAAATATGTATATACTCCTATATGTATTTAAACTAAATTTGGTATGCATATTTGTGTGACATTACTATTGGGTTATTTAAATACATTTTATAATTATTATGTATCTCTGTATTTTTATTTCATGAGATTAAAATAAGAGTCATCTTTATTGTAGATTTTATATGGCAGAAATTGAATATAATTTATTTAATTAATTTCATGACTCTTTTATAATCTCTTCTGTATTTTTCCTATGAATTAAGTTTTAATATAAAAATATATATATATCTAAATAATATGTTTTGGGCAAACAAAATAAATAAATAAATAAATATTCATATGCCTATACACTGGGTCGGGCCTCGGTTCCTGTGTCTGAGCAAATTCGTTTTTTTAAATTCGTGCTAGTTTATATTAAATAATATGAATGGTATATATAAAATAAAGTAAAATAAAAATAAAATAAAAAATACAATAAAATTTAAATTAAATTAAATTTATATGTTTGTTGGGGGTGGGCACGGCCCCCAGTGGAGGCTGTACGCAGCCCCACTGACTGCGCACAGCAGCCGAGGGCGTACCCCCCCACTGCCCACAGTACATAGTACTGTGGGCTTTGCCCGGAATCCGTGCTGTTCAATAAATTTGTTTTTAAATTAAATTTAGTGCATTTTTTTTAGTTTTATATATTATATATCATTTTATATATATATATAATTTGTTAATTATTTTATTTATTATTATATATTTTTTTTATATGATTTAAAAGGAGGATTTTAATAGATGTGTTAATTAATTTATTATATATTTATATATATATAAGTGTGTGGGTATATGCGTAAATATATATATGTATATATTATGTAAATATATGTTGAGATTATAAATTTAACATGATAATTTTTACAAGTATAATATTATAGTGAAATTGAGAAGATTAGGAATAAGTTATGTGATTTTTAAATAAATTGAATAGTGCAATGTTATAGTGTAAGGGTGCGAATTAGAAATAAACTATGTGTTAATTAATTGAACATTCTCAAATAATTGATTTGTTTTATTGCCGAAATTTATTATATTTTGGAATGAATTGTGTAGCGTTGTTTGCTCATTTTTGAGATTTCATTGAACCTATTGTGGTTTTCTTTTGATCGGGTTTGTGTCTCGCGGAAACCCTAAAATTAGATAATGAATTGTTTGGAATGCTTTTTCGAGATTTATATATACTGTGATTACGTTTTAATATGATAATTCTTACAAGTTATTGTATTTTAGTTTAATCTGAAATTGGGAATAAAGTTTTGTAATTATAAGTAAATTGCTTGGTTAATTTTAAAGTTCATAGGATTATAGTTAGTTGTGAAGGTTGAAATAAATTTATTTGTGTTGTTTTGAAATGAGTCTTCACGTGTAATTGAATGATTTATTGGATGAAAATTATTATTCATTTTAATTTGTTTGTGGCTTTGGTTAAATGTAATTGTTCTTCTTGAGATTATTTATTCTCCGTGTCAGGCAAATGGGATTAAAGGTCTATGTAAGTCTTCCAGAGAAGTTTTCTAGAGTGGGGTGTTTGGTGTAGAGGTTCATTTTGTGAATCGCCTTGATGTATTGTACTATTATGTTGTACCCGGTTTCCACGAACGGGGATTTGTGCCTCCTGAGAAATAGGAGAGGGTAATGTGATTTGTACCTCCTATGGAAGGAGTGTGTTTTCTGATTTGGTTTCCTCCAATGTTCGGAGTGAGTTTCCTTGTTTGTTCCTCCTTTGGTTGGAGTGGTTATGTTGTCTAGTTATCTATTGTGGTATTGTACCTTGTGTGTTGTCGATAGGAGAGTGGCTCTTTGTGGGGGTCCGGCACACAAAGGGGCGCCAGGGTAACTCACCTAGAGTTTAATTAAGTGATAATCTAAATGAATTAATGGGGGGGCTTTCACACTAATAAAGATAAAGGATGTCTCTCTCGTGAAGCAAGTGAATGATAAGGCTCGAGATGAGATGGGACGCATAGTTTTGCGTGAGGGTCCGGCGGCCGGTAGAGGCAAGCCAGGGTAACCCAGGATGGGGGTCCGGTAGCCTAGGAAGGTTGAGCCAGGGTAACTCATGGCAATTTATGCATGACACTCTTCCTATGTCAACAGTTAATTAGTTATTGTGCGATGTATATGATCTTTGTTCTCTGGAAGCATTGTAACCTCGTGTTAAGTGATATTGTGTTTGTTGTAATAAAGTGATTTATTGATTTGTCTTTGGTTATTGTCGGAAGTAGTCTTTGATATTATGTCTTGGGTTTCATTGATGTTGTGATTATGACTTGTTGTTATGTTCTGAAGTGGTTTGTTGTTGTGCCTTTAGAATTGTCGTTGATGAGTTTCTAGGTGCTCTTTGATGTTAAGTTGTCTCTTTGGAGTTAGTCTTTGTTATTGTTAGGTGTGCTTGGTCGGGGACCCTTCCTTGTCTACTCTCAGCATGGGGGTGGTTGGGTGGAACGTGCTTCGCACCCCATTGGGTTCCCTCTTCTATTGCAGATGTATCTTTTACTTGCAGGTTTTGGCGGATGTTGATGATCCAGTGTCCTTATGTACCAGATTGATGTATATACTTCTTATGTAATGTATTCATTGGTGTATTGTCTCCCACGTTTGTTGGGATGACCTTGTTCTAAATTGTATATGTGATTATTGAGGTTGTATTTTCAGTCAATTGTATTCTTCTATCATTGGGATGTAATAATTATTTAGGCCATGTATTTATTCAGGATCTTGTGTTATAGTTGGTTATGTTGAGTTGTATCTATCGAAATATGTAACACTTTATATCTTTATAATTCCATGTATTGTCATGTGTGCATATGTTATTAATATGGATATAGTTGATAGATATTTTAAATGATGAAATGGGAATGAATAGATTTACGTAATAGATTAATTATCGTTATCTTATTATCGTTGTTATGGGTTAGTGTAGTCATGTCACTTCATGTACCCCATTGGAACTAGTTGTGCCTCATAATATATTGTTATGTTGTAATACTTAAGTATGTTATTATATTCTTTAAAAAAAAAAAATTGTTCCATTGTTATTAGTTCCTTTGGGGTTACATGCAGTGACAAGATTTTTTATATTGTTATAAATGTTTTCTTAGCATGAAAGTACCTCTCAACATTATTTAAAATAAATGTAATTAATTAATTTATAATTTTATTGGTTGTTAAAATGTTTAAGAATAAATAAGAAATGTAAATTAATTTTTAATAAGAAAGAAATTAGGTGTTTTGAAATGTTTATTATGGTTCTCAACTCATAAAATGTAGAAAAAATATCAAATGAAGCATAGACAAAAGAATATGATCCATGTCTTACTAGATGTGGAACAACTATTGATGTTTAAATTACACTTGTATATTACACCTTACAACCCTACATCAATATGAGAAGCTTTACATACATGAAACACAATTTTTCAAATAATCTTCAACATTTTATAAGACAATTCTTTGTGAAAATTTCTATAAATTTTATTTAGAGTTTTAAGGAAAGGAGAAAGAAAGAAATTGAAATTTATCTAGAACATGAAATATCAAATTAAAACTCTTAAATAAAATAAAATAAAAATTTAGGAAATAAATATATATGTATGTATGTATGTATGTATGTGTGTGTGTGTGTGTATATGTATGTATATATATGTATGTATGTATGATATATATATGTATGTGTGTGTGTGTGTGTGTGTGTGTGTGTGTATACAGACACACACGTTTAAATAATATTATTTTAGAAAAAAAAATTAAAAAAAAAAAAATTGTTCTTATATATATGAGAAAAATACTAGCATATTTATCTAAAGAAAAAATTAATGTTGGAGACACTTGGAGATACATTCTTGACATTCCTATTTTAAATTGGCTTTATGTATTAAGTGAAATAGACACCTTCAATGTCTCATATAAGTTTTTTCTAAAGATAGGTATGGTGGTTTATGTACACAACCATAATACTGATATAGACATCTTAAATGCATCTATCTTGAAAAAATGAATTGAATTATTTTATTTACTTAGGAATTAATGTTAGTCTAGATATTTTAAATACATCTATCTAAAAATCCTTTACTTGATTATTTACTTAATGATTATTCTATTATAATTTTTATTGTTTAATTTAGTTTCATTTTCATCTGAACATCTATTTTTCTTTATTTAAAACTATTTTACTCACTAAAAATTTATTTTATTTCCTTAAGAATTATTTTGATTTATTTCATTGTTTAATTAATTTTTATTAAATTTTACTTTTTTGTGAAATAGCCACTAATTATTATTTTGATATTTTTTTAACTTTTTGTGAGCAAGATTTTTGCGTCATGCTAACATAAGCAACACAACAGATAATTGTTCAAGTTAGCACAACAATAATCAAGCTCCCTATGAAATTCTCAATCACATTAAGACAATGAAACATGATAAAAAAGATATACAAAGAAAGCATAAACATGTAAACTTATCTAAAATGGATCAAGCCATCATCTCATAGGGGGATCAGTACTATTTTGATGTGGTAAATAGCCCTTTCCCAACCCTTTTTTGATAAGCTCAAGATATGAAGATGCAAGATAGTGAGTCAAGATGAAAAGTGATCAAGTGCTTGAGATGGTGGATAAGATGAAATGCTAACTTGGATGAGTTGTGGATGATTGATACAATAGAGAAACCCTCTATTTATAGCCAAGAAGGATAAAAGAATGCCAAAAATGGAGGATGTGGGACTAAAGATCCATCAATGACAAGATGCCACTTGTCAACATGTGAGAGATTGAGGAATGAACACATTTTGGTTAATGTGCCAAATAGGGGGAGATTTAAAATTTGAATTTGATGAGAAGATGAACTAAATGTTGAGTTTGAATTGTGCAAGAGACATGTAAGAGACATGTAAGAGCTCTTAAATTCGTTGTTGGAAGGGACAAGTCAAATTGGGGGGACATTCAAACTTGGAGGATATTCTCTTTTTATGCCATGTTAAGAGAAAATGGAGAATTTAATAAATCAATAAATTGATTTATTTGTGCAAGTGGAAAAAGCTAGAGGATGTGATGGGTGATTAGGATTAGATTAATCATGGTTTGATTAATTTAAGATGATGATTAGGTGATTTTGACTTTTGACTTAGATACTTGGATTTATTTAAATCAAAAGGAAGGAAAATGATGCACTATCTATTTAATTAAATATATTTGATTTAATTGAATGAAGAGACTTTAGGAGATAATTAAATAAAGTGATTTATTTAATTAGAAGATAACCTTAGGAGATCAATCAAATAACCTTGATTTATTTAATTGATGGGTGAATATGATTTAATTTAATATACATGATGTCAAGTTCACGTGTCTACATTTTTCCCCTCTTTGAAGCAATGTACTTGTTGCATTGGTTCAAAGAATAAACTTGCCATGATCAAATTTTAAAATAATTTGATTTTTTAAGATGCCCCAGTGGAAAGAAGTACACTGGTACATTTCCCCCTCATTAGATCGAGTGAAAGATTCAATTTGAGGGTTGATCTCCCGATAAAGAGGTTCAAGATGGACATATGGATGGTTATGATGATGATGCAAATGAGATGGTTTTAAGATGTTTAGAATAACCAATCTATATTATCCTAAACAACTTAAATGATGATACAATGCATGTGGAATGGATGACATGGATGATGTGATGGTGTCTATATGATTATGTAATGGATGTATGCTAATGGTTTGTGGATGCAAGATAGATGTAAGATTGATGCATTGGTGATGTTATGTTAGCACAGAGAGAAGAAAGAAGAAATGAGATGATGAAAAGAGGATCCAACAAGTCCATGATCTTACGAGACTTTATTATAGATGATAATGATGATGATAGATGATGTTGATTTTCTTATCAAGAATTGGGATTTTAAAAGGTTTACTTACCTTATGTTTTATAACACACATAAGAACGATGCATCAAGGTATAAAGAACTAGGATGGAATTGTACCTAGTGTGATGGACTTTGACTCAACAAACAGATAGGAGTATTCTTGTTCGCACTTGACATACGAAAACCTTGATATGATGCACCTAACGAAGCAAGTATTCACCAAGTTTTATTACAAGAATGTCCAACAAGCACAATAGACAAAAAGATAATGATTGATGCCCCATTCCTTTCTCTCTAAATCACTTTGATTAGATATCATCCAGAGGTGATTAGAATGAGTGCAATAAGATCAATCAAAAAGAAAAGATCAAGAACACAAACAAGTCAATGTTCTTCATACCTCTAGCCAAGGGGATGTTTTGTTTAGGATAAGAACCAAAATGATTGCCAATAGATAATGCCCATTGTAGGAAGGATACATCCTAGGACATGTTAGTGGATGGTGGCACGTCGTTTTGTTTATCCAAAGTATTTTTCCAAAAAAATAATGCCCATTGTAGGAAGGGATTCATCCTAGGACATGTTAGTGGATGGCGTAAAGTTGATGGTTGTTCAAAAAAGGCAATTGATATTGCAATGCCCCGCCACGTAACCTAAAGAATTTTGCAATGATTACAAAAGTGTAATAATTTATTTTTTTTATAAGTGTATACATAAATTTCATTAATGCAAACATTCCCTAAGATACGCAACAATGCACTACATGTAAATTCCATAAATGACAAAAGTAACTAATCATAGCATGTGTTTAATTCTCATAAACTTAAGGATATACATTCAATAACAAATAAATTACATCAATGAAGGTATAATGTACAAAAATGATTCTTTCTTACATTGCATTTATAATAACATTTACAATACTCATTTCCAAATGAGGTAGGTCATACAAAGGTGTACAATTACATGTTACAAAATTTCTCCCCAATTACAATTGAGGAGTGATACATAAATAAGGTCTCCATTGATACAAATGAGAAATATGAGAAAGTACATATCCACACACGAGCTCTCCAATCAAAAAGTACCCGTCGCCATGAACAAGAACTGGGGACCCAATGGTGTAAGGTGCACATTCCACCCAACCAAGTGGTACCTGTAGGCCCACCCCCCATCCTAGGAGATAGTAAAAAGGTTCCCTAGACATAACCTACAAACCCTAGACATAGGCAAAACCATAGACAAAACTATACAAGTACCAACTTAACTTAATGGTTACATTGCTTCTAGAACTGAAGGATCAAATACACTAAGATCACAAGGATACTATTTTTATAGGTGGAGTGTCATCACAATGTTGCATAGGTTACCCAGGCGAATCTTCCTAGGTTTCGGCCCCCATCTTGGGTTACCTTGGTAACTTCTTACGAAACCTGGCCCCACATGTAATCTATTGCGGAATCGATTATCTTTCATAATGACAAGATATTGATCTTTCCATTCCAGGCCTTCTCAACTCATCCCCAAGTCTGAACTAGCCCTTGAGTCTATGAGTGAGGCATAATTAATCCAGTTAAATATTTTAGACTACCTAATGTATTGATTTAGTTTTCACTGATTAACTAACTCTACATGAGTTACCCTGGCACCACTTTGTGTGTCGGCCCTCATAAAGAGCCACTCCCCTAATAACAACATAAGGAAACTAATTCCACTAACTATGGGTAGACAAGGTGCACATAAACCAACATCAAATACCAACCATATAACAATAGACATCACAACCCGTTCATAGAACCAGGTGTCTAAACCGAATAAAACTATATACACTACCCTAGTATGTTTAAAATATGGAACCATCATAAAAACAACTCTCTCATGAAGAAACTGTATCTGGAAGACTTATTAACCCGTATAATCCCCATTATGCCCAATAAGAGTAAAAACAACTTAAAGCAATTCAAGCAAAATAAGAATCTAATATTAGGATTTTCTAAATCCAATAAAATCAATAACATATAACATGAAATTAATCAACTAAAATATAATTCATTTTTATTCAATATGAAAATTAAAACTAATATTTAACTCCAATTCCACATTCATGCATTATAATGAATTTTTTTTATTTCTTTACTTAATACATTTCATTATAAAAATATCTATTTATGATTTTCATACACTAATCAACAATATATTATACATTTAAATAAATACACATTCAAATCATTATAATTGAATATTTATTTAAATATATAATTTTTTTTTATTTGTCTTAAATAAATCTGTAATCACTAATTTTTAAACACAACTATAAATTTATATAAATACAATATAGATATATATATTATATATATAACATATATTATAAATAATATATTATATATATATAATGTATATATAATAATTATAATTTAAAAATTAATTAATTAATTAATTAAAATTTAATAAAATCCAAGGCAGGGGTCGGTTGCCTTACACAACCGAACCCCTTCATGGGCACGGCTATGCAAGTAGTGCCGACGCTTCCTGTGAAGGTAGCACTGGGTATTGCCCTCACAGTCGGCTCCCCTATGGGGTACGGCTGTGGGGGGTAGCCCCCTGCACCTCCCCTAAGTCTTTTTTAATTATTTTTTTTTTAAAAATTGTGACCAATTTTGCCTATATGGCAATTTCTGACTTTTTATTTTAATTAAAATTTCTATGAATATTTTACATGACTTCAGAGGCATATTTTATATAAATATGCATATATATATATATATGTATATTCAAATATATATATATATATATATATATATAAAACAATCAATCAGAAAGATTGCTCGAGAAGAGAAAATTTTAATGAAGAATTTCCTGCAGGAAAATTTAATCAAATAATAGAGAAGTTTACTTTTCTCAATTTTGATAGAGGATTTCAATTTCCGTAACAGAGGATTTTATTTTCAATCTAAATTCTCAAAATATTTTCTACAAGAAATATTTAGAAAATTTTATCACTGAGGTTTCCGTTTCCTCAAATTAATCGATGAGTTTCATTTACAAATCTACAAAGATTTTCTTCTGTTTTCTTTTGAAAATTTTCTATTGTTTAACAATAACCTTCTATGAGGCTCTCTGACTTTACTGTAAAGTTTTTTTTTGTAATTTTACATAGAGAGGTAACAAGTTTTCTACAGAAATGTTTTCAACAAATTTTCTTACCAAGAAGAATTTCAATATATATAAATTTCTACAAAAGCTTCAATCAAATTTTCTTCTTCAGGAAATCTTTCTATTTAACAAATTTAACAAAACTTCTACTAAAATAAATCTTTATACAGGCAATCTTTTCAAATCAACAAAATAACTAAATGAATAACAAAGAACCTATTTTTCGAAGCTTGAAGAATTGAAAGTTGGAGCAAAGCTTTGCCTTCTGAGTGCAATTTCCAAAGCCCTTTCCAAATCTCCACTTCCAAGAAGATGCAAATTACTAAACCAGAAAAATAAACCTGAGAACCTCTTCCAATTTTTTTTTTTAAACTAAAACCCCCAAAAAAAGAAAAAATAATTTCTTTAGCAAATTTTCACTTTCTTTTTTTCCGTGAAGTCACTTCTTGCCTTTCCGGCAATATTCTCTTCGAGAAATTCCTCAACAAGAATTTTTGCATTTAATTTTACTCACACATGGCTAATCAAAAATATCTTCTAACAAACTCACAAATATTTACTTTTAATAATTATAAAGAATTTATTCTATTTTATTGAATTTAAAAATTCAAAATTAATTTCATTTTCTTTAAGAAAATTTAAAATTCCAATTCACACAAAAGCATTTAAACTATATTTAATCTATTCACTCAATAAAGGAAATTTAATCAATTAATTTATTTATTTAATAAAATAACTTTAATCACAATGATTAAATTATTTTACCAAATAAACTAATTTAATTAATTAAATAAAAATGAAGCTTTTAACTACAATATTTAAAATTAATTAAATAAGCACTAAATTATAAAGAACATTAATCTAACATTAAATTCACAAAATAAACCTTGCATAACAAATAACAAGACAAACATAGACGTGACAACCAAACATACCAGATCTAAACTGACGATACACTGTGACTAGGTTTGAGGCTAGACTAGGAAAAACCTCGTTACTATCTCCCAATCAACATTACTGTTGAGCCCGGACACGCTCAGACCTGTGAGACCAGGTGGAGTCGATGTCATGTACCTGCAATCCTACAATCAGACATATATCATACATGTATATACATAATTCATTATTCAAACACACCGTAAAGAGAAAATCGTGAAAATCACAGGGCACTCGGAAGTGAGTGATGCAATTTAGTTCTCTTCACCAATACAATGTCACACCGAACTGACAAAATAAATATCAATTAAACTACCATGAGCATATATGGAAAAATTGTCTCAAGTAAACATCTATGCTAAAACAAAACATGTCAGAAATAATCACCACCAAATAGTGTATCATCACATCATAAAATAAATCCACCATCGCTCTACTGTCAGCGATCAAATACATCAAAACAAAGTATCAGGGTTTATCAAAGTAAAAAAACATACTATCAAAAAAAATAAGCAAAATGGAGGGGTACTACATCCTCCCCCCCTTGGATCAGGCTTACTCCTGAAAGCCTGCGAACAAATAGGGATAAAGCTCCCTCATGTGTGTCGCATCCTCCCAAGTAGCTGATGCCTCATCACTAGGACCCCATTAGATCCTCACCTGGTCAATGTATCGACCCCTGAGAATGAACCTCCGATGCTGAAGAATGCCCACGGGCCTCAAAGCCAACTACACATCCTCTACCTGTAACACATTCCAATCAAGTACACGTGAAATATCAAGATGATAAGGTCTAAGAACTGACACATGGAAGACATCATGAATACGTGACAAACTAGGTGGTAAGGTGAGTCGATATGCCACAGGACCAATCCTCTCTAGAATCTCAAATGGTCCAACAAATCGAGGCGCAAGCTTAGAGCCTTTTCCATAATGGATTGGACTCTTTCATGGTCGCACTCGAAGAAATACCCTATCACCAACTAAAAACTGGAGATCCACTCTATGCACATCGGCATACTTCTTTTGTCTATCCTGTGCTGCTATCAGATGTTCTCTAATGTGATCAACATGTTGCTCCATGTCTCGAAGCATCTCAAGTCCAATTAAAACTCTATCCTCAAGTCGATCCCAACTCAATGGAGTCTGACAAGGACATCCATATAACGCCTGAAAAGGGGGCATACCTATGGAACTTTGATATCCATTATTGTAGGCAAATTCCACTAAGTACAGATAATCTTCCCAACGTGATTGTTGTTCCATTACATACATTCTAAGCATATCCTCAAGAATTTGATTGAATCTCTCTGTTTGACCATTGGTCTGAGGATGATATGCTGAACTAAAGTTCAATTGTGTACCTAGAGCATGTTGTAATGAAGTCCATAGGGCTAATGTAAGCACAGAATCTCTATTTGATATAATCCTACAAGGAATTCCATGCAACCTAACAATATCCTCCATGAATATCCTAGCTACAGATGAAGCATTATAAGATGATCGAACTGGAGAAAAATGTGTTACCTTAGTCAATCTGTCAACACTAACCATAATGGCATCATGTCGACATGACGACATAGGTAATCCAACAATGAAATCAGCCGATATAATATCCCATTTCCATTTAGGAATGAGATGTGGTTGCAATAATCCGGTGGGATGTTGATGCTCAGCTTTAACTCTCTAGCACTCAAGACATCTTGAAACAAAATCAGCAATATCACATTTCATACCGTGCCAAAAGTACAACTATCGAAGATCCACATGCATCTTCTTAACACCAAGATGAGCTGAGTAAGGTGCTCGATGTGCCTCAGTCATAATCAACATGCGAAGACCTTCTAAATATGGTACAAAGATAAAACCTAAATGTCACAATAAACCATCTGACTCAAGAGTATACCCTATGAATCTACCCTCCAGGGGTCTACCTGATACATTCTGTCTGTAGGAAGTGTTGCTAAAATTTGGCTCCTGAGATCAACTCCAAGAGTAATAGCAGAAATCTCATGTCGTCGGTGACTAAGAGCATTAGCCACTACGTTCTCTTTTCCCTAAACATATTTCACCTCAAAATCATATTCACATAAGAAATCCATCCACCATCTCTAT
>VDFB02285063.1:0-25750 GCA_007258455.2 Sequoia sempervirens | reverse complement strand
GGTATTTGAGTAAATTAATGTTAAATAAGGTCTTTGAGACTATTATTCATGTAATTGGGGGGTTTTTAAGGTTAGTTGTTCCAAAAGTGCAAAAGGTTGCATAATATTGTGTTTATTGTTAACAAATTGTCAAACAATGCAAAATTAAGCAATGTAAGGGTTAAGGTAGTTTTGTGGTTAGTTATAGTTGTTTCATGGGTAGTTTGGATTGGAAAATGTTTAAATGGCCTCTTGAAGGCTTGAGAGGGGTGGGTTGAAGCACTTTGAAGAACAAAATTAATAAAATCTCTATTTTTCTTAGTTATTTTCTGGCTTTTTCCTTCATTCCCAGCCTGTGTACGGGTCCGTGCAGTAGGAACTGGTCATAAATGATTGGATTCTGATATAGGATTGTTTTTCCTTTGTTTTGAATTGGTTCTTGAGGGATAAACTTGTATTTCAAGCAACTTAGTGATTGAAATTTGAAGACTGGTCAGAAAACAAGGTTGAGGGGTTTGAGCCTCAAAATGAGTTGAAAAGGCCATTCCACCTTTCTGTAAATACTGTTTCTTGGTGGAATGGTCCTGTTAAGTGTAGGAGTAGGTATAGGAATGTATTCTTGCACTGATAAAGAGATGTGAGGAGCCTGAGAACACTGCCCTAGTATAAAAGACAGATTTTATGCCTTTTAAGCATAGCTAGGATAAGGTTTTTTGAGTTGTGTAAGGAGAATAGGATGGAAGTTGTTGGTTTTGGTGTTTTTGGGTATACTTAGATGTGTTTCAATGATTTGAGAGGTTGAGGAAGATTTGGGGTGAATAGAAGTTAGAAACCCTATGGTAAAGGGGTGAAAAGAGTGGAAAATAAGGTGGCTTACAAAGGAAGTGTGTGCAAAACATGAGGGTAGTCAAATATTAAGATGTGTTGAGCATGTGCAGGTGGAAATATGAACGATTCAAGTGGTTTTAGGTCTGCAAGTGATCTGGGTATAGGAATTTCAATAAGCCCTAGTTTTTAGGAAGGAAAAGGAGGGTTTGTTGGAGCAGTAGTATAGAAGGGCTGTATGGAGGTTTTGATCAGTGACTCTTTTGTTTTGTGCCACAATTTATGACTATCCAAGAGTTGGTAAGGTGAAAGTTAGTTTAAAAGATACTTTGTTTGTAAATGTGGGCTAATTCTACTAGCCCTTGGACACGGTGTCTTAATGTTTCTCTATGTTTTGACAAATGAATCTTACTTATAAGCTTGGAACTATTTTTTTGATGGAATATGGATGCTATATGGATGATCAATGGGTGTTCTTACAGTTTTCTTTGAGGAATTGGTCTTTCAGTTGCTCAGTTGTGAATTGGGAAGCCATAGAGCTGACCCTATGGAAGTTGTGCTAGTTATTTGATTTTGAGTTGGTGTTTGGTTTTCAAAGCTTGGTTGAATGTTCCTCCACCCTGCTTTGCATCAGTGTATTTGACTTCAAACACTTTTCACCATGTGGAAGAGAGGTGCTCATCTTCAGAGGATGAAGGTTATGAGTATGATGTTTCAAATCAGAAATACAATGTTCATATGGCTGAACAACAGGTCCTTTCTGACTCTAAAGAAGATTATACAGAACCACATTCTGTTGGGGCGCCTACTCAATGCAATATGAGGAGACTCACCAAAGATGAAATAGAGAGACTGACTGTTGTTGGAGTTGAGGAAGCAAGGAGTAAATACTGGCTGAGAAACAAAATAGTAAATGAGAAGGAAGGCGTTGCTAGGGGAATCTTTATGAAGGATCAGAAGGCAACACAAGGAACTGTGAAGAAATCAGAAAATAAACAGAATGATAAAAGTGAACAGAAGCCTGTCCAAAAAGAGGAAGTGAAGGAATTACACAAAGAGATACAAAAGCCTGATCAGCCTAGTAAAAGAGAGAAGGAAGAAAACAAAGGAGAAACATTGGGGTAGAAGAAGATTGTTAAGGTGGAGGGCTCTTCTTTTGACTTCACTCAGGCGTTATCCTAGGTAAAAATGTATGTCCCACTACTTGAAATGATGAAAATTAAGGAGTACAGAGATAGTGTTGTTCAATTGATAACAAATGGAAATGAACAATATGTGAATTCTGAAAATAGAATAGCTATTAAAGCAGTCAATATGCAAGAGAAAGTAAATATCCTAGAGGTCTTCTTGAGTGATGTGTTAGCAACTCCCCCACAAGTGGATCCTTTTTTCACTACATTACTTATAAATAACAAACTACTGAGAAATTGCATGATAGACTCTGGTGCTGCTATAAATATCATGCCAGTAGGAGTTATGAAGCAGCTTGGCATGTGGGTTGATACATGTGAAGGGAAGTGCTATGCAATGGATAACAGACCTATACCTGTGGTAGGCATTATGAGAGGTGTTGAAGTCAAACTGGCTACTTATCCACAGGTGGCATATAATATAGATATAACAGTGATTGATACTCCTCAGTTTGGGATGCTTCTATCAAGACAATGGACAACAGTAGTTGGAGGAAATGTTCAATTTGATCTATCTTATGCTACAATTCCAGTGAATGGTCAGGAAGTCAAATTATATAGAGAGCCCAGAATGAACTAGCTTGTTGATTGTGTACCACAAGATCAGATCAATTGTTTTTGTGATGTTGATCTTGGAAGTTTTAAGATTGAATCTGCCTAGCCAGAATTAACCAATAGTGATCCAATTGAAAAGCATGTGGCACAAAACTGCAATGAAGTGTGGAAGATGTATTTTGATGGAGCATGCAGCCAAGAAGGTAATGGAGTTGGGATTGTATTTGTTTCACCTGAAGGTATTACTTTTAAATATTCTTTCCTATTGAGATTTGAGTGCACAAACAATGTGGCAGAATATGAAGCTTTATTGACAGGTCTGAACATAGCTGTGAAACATAAGATTAAGTTGCTATATGTTCTTGGAGATTCTGAGTTGGTTGTTTCACAAATTAAGTCAAAGTATGCAGCAAAGCACAAAATATTGAAACAATACAGGAATGTTGTATGGGACACAATTGAGTTGTTTGATGCTTTTTCGATTGAGTGGATTGACAGATCAAAAAACATAATGGCTGATTTTTTAGCAAATGTGGCGCTGAAAAGAGATGATATCACATTGGCTGGGGTGTCACAGATTGAGTTCAAGACAAGGCCTGTTGTTCTTGATAACATTTATAGTTGGAAAGTCTTCAATGATGATATTGACCTTTTAAAATTCCTCAATTGTATAGATCATATGAATCCCAGGAAATTGACTCCAATGCTTTTGTTGAGGAAGTGGATGGGAAGCAAACAGTATTTGGCAAGGAGATCTTACAACTCAAAACAAACAAGCTTCCTAAGGGCTTGGTGGCATTGGAGAGGTTGTATGATGGAAGTGATCGGTCCCTCATGAAGCAAACACCAGTTAGAAGAGAAGATATTGAAGAAGTTAACTTGGGGATTGAGATAGCACCAAGAAAGGTGTACATAGGAAAGAAGATAAGCCCTACAATTAGAAGAATGCTGATAGAGTTGCTAAGAAGGTATAAACACATCTTTGCTTGGTCTTATGAAGATCTAAAAGCATACAGGGAAGATTTGTTTTAGCATGAAATACCATTGAAGCCAGGTGCTAAGCCATTCAGACAAAAGAAAAGACCCATAAATCCAATACTCGAGCCTAAAATGCAAGAAGAGTTGACAAAGCTCAGAGATGGGGGAATCATCAAACCAATCAGGCACTCAACGTGGGTTTCAAATTTGGTCCTTGTGAGGAAGAAAAATGGAGACATCAGATTATGTGTGGACTTCAGGAATTTGAATATGGCATCTCTCAAGGACAATTATCCTCTACCTAATATGGAGGCTGTATTGTATAAGGTAACAGGGTGTGAACTACTATCCATGATGGATGGGTTTTTAGGATACAACCAGGTCAAGGTCAAAGAATCTGAGCAATATAAGACAACATTCACAACTCCTTGGAGAACATATGTATACATAAGAATTCCATTTGGTCTCACTAATGCAGGAGTGACTTTCCAAAGAGCTATGGACATGGCATTTGCAGATCTGATTAATGCTATCATGGTGGTGTACCAGGATGACCTTACTTCTTATTTGAAGAAGGCTGAAGATCATGTACAACATTTGGAGAAGGTTTTTATTAAATCCCTAGAATATGGTATCAGTTTAAATCCTAAAAAGTGTCATTTTGCAGTCATAGAAGGTAAGCTTTTAGGACATATTGTTTCAAAAGAAGGAATTAGGATAGATCCAGAGAGGGTTGAAGCTATTGATAAAATTCCTATTCCCAAAACCGTCAAAGCTATACAATCATTTTTTGGACAGATTAATTTTTATAGGAGATTTGTTTCTAACTTTGCTGAGATTATTAAGCCCATATCAAAAATGTTGAAGAAAGCACAGAAAATGGAATGGAATGCAGAAGCCTTGGAATCTTTCATATCTATCAAAAGGGCCATCAAGGAAGCTCCTTTCCTTAAATCTCCAAATTTTGCAAATCCTTTTCAGATAATTTCATTTGCTTCAATGCACACAATTGTTGCTATTATGTTACAGAAGAATGAGGATGGTCATGAACAGCCCGTGTCTTTCTTCAGTAAGTCATTACAAGGGTCTGAATTGAAATAAGACATAATGGAAAAATAGGCATTTGCATTAGTAAAGTCTACAAAAGCTTTTAGGCCATATCTTGTTGGAGAAAAGGTGATTGCTTATGTCCCTCATGCTGTTGTTAAAGATATTCTGACACAGTCTGAAGTAACAAGAAAAAGATGCAAATGGATTAACAAGATCCAAGAATTTGACATGGAGATATAGATTACTAAATTAGTAAGAGGTCAAGGCTTGGCTAGGTTGATGGCAAAATCAAATATTGAAGCAAATCAAGTTTGTAATGTAGAAGAAGGGATTGCAATTGCAAGAATTGAGCACACTCCTTGGTATACTGATATCATGCATTACCTTAAGTACACAAAGTGTCCAGAAGAACTGAGTGACAGCCAGAAAAGAACTTTGAAGTTGCAGGCATCTAAATATGTTTTCATGGATGAGATCCGCTTAAAGAATTGTGGATGTATATTGTTATTGTGTTTGGACGAAGTTCCCGTGCCGCATGTTCTAAGCGAAATGCATGAAGGAGTTTTGTGGAGGACATTATTCAGCAAAACAACCTGCACAAAAACCGCATAAAAAGCCACTACCGGCCTAAGGTTTTAATGACTTTTCACAATATGCAAAGCCCCGAAAGCTCTCCCATGTTTGAAATATCAAGGAGTTTCGGCCACTTCAACTCTTGTGGTATCGGAGCACTCCTTTCTACCAAAGTGGGGAATTGATTTCTACTGGTGAGATATAGAAAACGCGGAGGAATACCAAGTGTATACCGCCATTGATTATCGTGTACCAAATGGTAGAAGCAATCCCAAACTTCAAATATAATGCGCTAAAGCAACACAAACTTTACGGACAACATTAGCCCGTGATTTGGTACAACGAACAGGTTAACTGCCACGGTTTGCTTCAAAGAAGGATGAATTTAAACCTACTGGGACATTATTAAACATTACCATCTCCTTTATGCTCCTGCATCCGCTAATGGTCAGCGAAAGTCTCAGCAATAAGTAGTTCCTCAACATCATGCAAGGAGGATGCTGGAGTCAAAACAAGAGGGCCGATTCCAAGATTAAAACCAATGCGTATCGTAATAGGATTCATTGTTAAGAAGGAAATTGGAAAATCCCCATTTGAACTGGTATATGGAGTACAGGCCAGGATGCCTTTGCAGAATTTGTTGCCAGTCTACAGGTTTGTCCTTCAGGAAGATTTGGATATTCCTGAACCTATGGAAGAAAGAATGGAGCAACTAGTTGAACTTGATGAAATAAGTGAGCCGCTTCCAGAACCAAAATATTTAAATTATGCAAACACAAATGAAATGACCGCTTTGATGCGAAGAAAATAATAGAAAATTTGAAGAAAATGATTTGGTGTTGATGTGGAATGCAAGGTGTCAAGAGAAAGGAAAGCATGGTAAATTTGAAGCTTTGTGGCTAGGACCTTTTGTTGTTGTTGGAAAGAAAGGTGAAGATTCATACTATCTACAGAATATGGCTGGTGAAGATCAGGAGTTGCTTGTTCATGGGAAATTCTTGAAGCATTTTTTCTCTTGAGAAACACAAAGGATTAGGGGTTGCCAGTGCATGGACAACTCTTTGTCATCCCTTTAAAACATTTCCTATGCATAGTGGTTTAGATTCTCGGTTCACCTCTTGCATCTACTTCTCGCCCACCATGCCTTTACAAGTCCAATTTCATTTCGTCACCATTCATCATTTTGTGGTGTCTCAGCTTGCCCACCTAAAAGCTCTAGGATCCTGTAATGGATCCTTACTCATCATTCATCCCTCAGATGCGGGAGTTTCACTTGGAACTGTAAAACATGATGATTTTATACGTGTACTTCACCCTTACATTTCTTCAAGTATGGTCCCATAGCTCCATTAGTCGCTGCATTTTTCACGCTAGGTCCATATCATCGGCATACCTATCTAAGTCTCCCAAAGTCCAAATGCATTTTGCTAGCATGTTTGCTGCAGGTATATCGACATGAGATGGCCCCGTCCCCTAATCCATTTTTTGATAAACGCTAGGTTGCCTATATCACAAGATGTTTCTCTCGGCGTTCCAAAGTGATTTTATTTTCACCTCTTGCTGTGCACCGTCAATAGGACTTCTCCATAGTCTCAAAGTGGACAGAGTAATGATATACACTCAATAGGAGTTGTGGTGTCGATATATGGTCTCTTGGTGAGTATGGTGGCCTCCCACCGATGCAAAACAGTGACTGCCGCGGACTCTTCGGGAGAGACAATTCATCACAAGACGCCGCCTCCCGTAATGGCGAGCAAGTAAGTCACAAAATGGCTGTGTTTCATTGTGTGGATTTTGAAAATACACGGCCGTTCTTAGATGTCTCTCCAATACCGGAAGGCTATAGCGATAGTGAATGAAACAAAGGGGCATCTCAGTGAGAAACTTGCTAGTGTCTCAGCGAATGAATAGCACATTAAGGGATACTGGGGTTCTTAATGAAACATAATGTAATCTACAAGAGGTCTCCCCGATATCAGATTATTACAACAATACATGTAGAATGAAAAATGATGACTCAGGGAAACTTAATGTGATCGATATGATTTCTCCCCGACTCAGATAAGTCACGGCGAAAGCGAATATAACCAAGGGGATGACTAGCGATTGAATTTCCTTCAGCATGACCACGACATATCTCGCTGACTGTTTCATTGGTGACTAATGGAAATTCAAGCACTGTGGCCAACATGTGCGTTCGTAAAATACCGTTGCAGGCCGACATGATTTGAGCTTGAATTCTGTGGAAGGCCGACATGGGATCTCAATATGATATATTTTTCTGATGCTGGTGTATAAATAGGCATTTTTGTAATTGTAAAAGAGGAGCTATTAGATATTCGATATACAGTAGGAAAATTAGATGGATACATTACAATAGATTTATCAAATTAGAGACTATGATGCATGTTTTCAAAATGGAGGTATTTATGAAAGTCAATTGATGTTGCTGCACATTTTTGGTATCAATTATCTGCTGAATTTAATGAAAGTATTGCTAAGATGTCTCCAAGATGGATTCTTTCTTATTGTTTAAATTGATATAACAAGTTTATATTCAATTCATCAGTGCACATTTGTTGTTTTTGTGTGGTTAATCGATTGGTTCTTACAAGAAAAGATTAAATCCTTTTAATTGATCACAATAATCATAGAGATTCATCTGGATTATTAAAGTAGAGCTTAGTAGTTACAGTATTGCATGTTTATACAAGTTGTAAATAGAATGTATGCCAGATAATTTGAGTTTTCTCCAGAGAGTATTGTTCATTTTGATTTCATTTGACTCTGCATACCCAATAAGGCACTGGTCTCCACAGTTTCATCGTTAAGATTCATTTATTCTCTTTATATCTGTTAATTGAGTATTTTAGGATTTAGATTAAGAAAATTGCTATTGTGCTTGAATTCATTTTTTCACTTGCATCTACCATTGTGGACAAATCATTGCAAGAAGGATAACCATAAGTCAAGTCTGCTTCATTCAAAAAGGTACACCCGCCTAGGTTTAGTAGCACCTAAAGAGTAGAAGGTTGAGTTCTCTTGACCTTGTCTGTTACCCTAAAGCATATCAAGAGATTGGCAGCCTCTTGAGGCATTTCACCTATGTTTTTGAGAGCTAACAGATTCAATCAACCAAAGTATAATTCACCAGGTCATTGCCACTATACGACAAGTTTCTTAGCTCCAAAGTTAAGGTGATTAAGTATTCAAATTATTTTATAATTGTAGATACCCTAAATTGTCCTGAATGGTGAACAACACTATTTAACTAACTTTCACTTTTCTTCCTTAAATGATTAAATAATACACTATTATTTAATTATTATCAAATTTTATATTTTTATATTAATTAAGTGATTTAACAGTATTTAATTAATTCATCCCCAATCATCATTTCTGACTAATTAAATAAATCTCATTTATTTAATAAATTTCTTAATTTAACCTTATTCCTCATGATTAATTAAATAAACGCAAATTATTTAATTACGTCACTAATATACCTTATTCATCTAAACCAATTAAATTGTTATCATTAATAATTTAATTAAACCACTTTGCCTTCTGTAAATTTGAATAATTAAATCAATTATTCAAAATCACTCAACATGGTCAACAAACAAATATATCTTTATTTGTTAAAGTCAAAAAGAAAACCTGCATGTTCATCTCCAATATTAATTAATTATTCAATTAATTAATTATCCTTACCTGTTTTGTGATTGAGCAAATCATTACCACTGATTTCTCACTCTAATCGGTTGACTAACTCATCTATTTCCCAATCCACCTGATTTCTTCAATCCCACTAACCACTCAACCTAATTTCTTCAATCCACCAATCATTTCAATATAATCCCATCGATTATTCAATTAAATCTCTTAATTGGATCAAATAGAGGAGTTAATTAATCAATCTATTTCCTCTCAACGGTTCTCAATCGTTGATCATGATATTTCATTGTTGAATCTTGATCATTCATCTAAAACCTAAAAATCTATAAAAAAACCTTCTTCCTTCTCAAAAACGATCGGAGAATCTAGAGAATTTATGCAAAGAAGTCATGCTAAATTGACATTCAAATTCTTGAGAGAAAATACACACACATCTTTGATCGCCATTAACACACACTTTGAAGCTTTTCCAACAACAATGGAGGCTTCATATTGATTCAAACACAATCCAACATCAAGACAAATTACACTTTGACATGGGATGGTATAGCTGTATTTCGTGAATTCATTTATTGTTTCTTGCTTATGCTTACTTTTATTGATTAAATTCATTTCTTTATAGTTCATGAGTATGGTTAGAATTTATATTTTTACATTGATTTGATTTGATCAATTCATTATTGCATTCCTTATGCTTAATTCCCCCCTTACATTATTTGGCACACCTAGTGGGACCTAGGTCCTTAACACTAATGTTTTCGTAAGATTTTGTGAGTAGTTACAAGTTCTAAAATGCTAACGTCTTTTGTAGGAAACATTATTGTTATTTGAAATGCGAAAGTTCCATAATTCTAACATAGATTTATTTTCATTTTTATCATGGTCATACTAAATCCAACGACTATCGTCCTAAAAATGATTGCTATCATTCTGTAATTTTCAAGTTTTAACAAGGTTTTCTGACTGTGCAGGAATAGGTTTGTTATCATCCTAAAAAACCCCTATTATCCTAAAAAATTATCACTATTGTCCTAATAATAGTCGTTTTCATCATAAGAATGGTCATAGTCATCCTAAAGAACATCCGCAACCATCCTAAAGAATGGTCGCTAATGTAAAAACATACTGCTATTATTTTTTGAAGAAATGACCGCTACTATAAAAACATGCCGCTATCATTTTTTTAAGAATGAATGCTATTGTTAAAACATGCTGCTATTCTCATATCTTCAAATATCCATATCTTGGTCATACGATAGTAATTTTTAGTGCTTTTTTTAAAAAATGGGGTAGAATTTCATGTTCTTTTCAATGGTGCAGGTTATTTCTAGTTTTTGTATGGTTAATTTTTTTCTTGATGCACCTAAAGTTAACTCACATTGTAATTTGTTCAAGGTTGTAGGGTTTTGATGCTTTATCAATTATCTAACCCTAACTACTAATTGTTTTCTATACTCGTGAGATTTTCTAACATTGACATTGCAACCCTTGTAGGACTAGGGCACATTTTTATATGAACAACTAACAGTTTGCTTGCATAGTTGATGAATGATCCAAGGTCTTTTCAATTCAAATAAATTTTTAGTTAAAACATTTTCATTTTGGTGCTCTTAAAACTAAACAATCAAATCTCACATTTCATTTTGGTGCTCCTAAAATTGAACAATCAAATATCACATCTCATTTTGGTGCTTTTAAAACTAAACAATCAAATCTCACATCTTGTTTTGGTGCTCCTAAAATTGAACGTACAAATCTCACATTCCGGTTTGGTGCAATAAAAATGAACACAACTTGTATGTTTACTTTGGTGCATTACAACTGGGTGAAAAGCCTTCATGGTTCAAATTTGGTGCATAAGATTGAACAAATTTCTTTTTCTGATTGCAAATTGGCATTTCTTGCTTGAAGTCTCAAACATTTTGAATTTGGTGCATCTAAAAAAAAAATTGGTATCTTTACACACTTCACTTTTGGGGCTTAAAATGAAACTACTATAAATTGTCTATTGTGTTCACCGTGTTTGGTGAACCAATTTTGTATCCTCTCCCCTTCCATGTCTGGATGATCTTGGGTGATGAAAAGCATTTTGGGTTTCTAAATCATTTATTTTCATCATTTACCTTTAGATCGGGCCTGCCTAAGAGACACATCCCAAAAGGAGAACTCGAAGGCAACCTAAAGTGGAATTTCCCTCCAGTCACTATATAAATAATTTAGGTGAAATAGATTTAACTGGTGTTAGCCTTTTTTGGACAATGCCATTTAGAATAGGGAGGTATCTTTGTGTATAAGTGCCCCTAGAAGGAGTGGCTAAATCCTTAAGTGGTTTGATGTGCATTCACAAGGCGTCAGTCCCTTGAGCAACAACTAAATACCTTATGGTAGTTTTCCCACCTTATTTATTGAGATATTCTACTTGGTGAGGTTCAGTGCAAGGGATGCACATCATACCCTAAAGATACTTTACTCACCATATGAACTCCCTTGAGTTGAGATAGAAATCCCCGACTTAGCATAAGCTACTTGTAGCTTTCTGGGGAAAGGGTGATTTGGGTTATCCTTCCATTCCAGGAGGCCCCTATCTATTCAATTTTGAAAGAATTAAGTGTATACATCCCTTTGGGTGTCCCTACCCTTAATTTGAAGGAGCTTCCAAGTTGTGGGCTTGAAAGTGTTTCCATTGGCCAATTTGACCTTAGGGATAATATTGCTTGAAATATTTTTGATGTTGTTACTAGTTTAAACTTGTACTAATTTTGGCCTCTTATCATTGAAACATACGGTTAGTTTATACACTTTGTTTGATGTGCTTTATCACTTTCCATATCTCAAACAAAATTCTAAAAATATCAGATCAAATGAACATCTCAAATTTGCAAACTTATCCAACAAATTGCTGTCAAGAAACTAAAAAAATTTAAAACGAACCTGCTATTGATATTCCTATCACTTTTTTTTCTAGATTATTGTCATTTTTTCCCTATGATTTCACCACTATTGCTAAAATGGCCTCCATTGTCCTCTCTATTTACCAATCATAGATTTTAAATACAGACGTCTTTTGCTAAAATTGTCGTAGTCATTCTAAAAAAGCAACTGCCACTATCCTAAAAATTGTCGCTATTGTCCTAAATAGAGACCGCTATTGTCCTACATTTTGGTGCATATTAGAATTAATCCAAAACTGGTTTGTCCATCATCTTTTGAAAACAAAAAAAATAGACCTACAACTAGTCCCATTAGCATCTTTCATATTTGATTGAAACATCAACCTAGTCTTGGACACATATTGAACCCAAGAATTCAAATCATTATCTTTCTAGTGTTTTTAGAGAAACCTTTACTTGCAACCTCATAGCTAGTTCAAGTAAATCAAGCACCATATCCTCTAACACATAGCAAAACATCAATTTGAGTCTTGTGATCTATTGTGTTCTAAACTAGTGTCAAATCAAAACATCTAATAAATCACTCATACTCTTATCTTAGGTTTTTTTGAGTATCAAACATCAAAAACAATCTATAGCAAACCACCAACAACCTTTGACCAAAAAGGTTTTACACACATCACTTCTCATACATAATTTCACCAAAACAAAATCTCATCCATGGAGACATCAATCTATTACCTAAATCTAGTTCCACTTTAGACATCTATGGGGACATCATACCCTAAAAATGTCAATGATATATCAACTATGGATTACCATAATCAAGGTTTTGGAGCATCTTTTTACATGAAATATTTCAATCAAAATCCACACCCATATCAAAAACACTCTTATCAAGGGTTTCAAAATCCCCATCAAGGACAAAATATAGAACATCAAATTTCCCTAAATGCACTTGAGAAAATAGTTGATACACTTGAACAAAATCAAAACATGACATATCACCAACACCATGTTCAACATTAAGATATTGAATATCAATAACAAAGAAACATCATTCCACAAAAAAATCAATATCCACATCATCAACATTGCCAACATCATCAAAACATTGATTCATATCAACAACAAAGTATATTTCCACAACATCAAGTGAATCACCAACATCAATTGGCACAAAATCAAATCAACCAACATCAAAATCTAATCCAACAACAATATCAACCCCCAAATCAGTAATATCCACATCAAAATCATCAATCTCAAAACCAACAAGAAATTCCATCTTAAATACAACAATCATCTCCACCACAACATACCTCACAATCCAGCCACACTACTAAATGTATATACACTCCTTTAGGGGAGCCAATTGAGGGGGTGTTAAACATGTTGGTCAATTCTAAACTTATCACACTTCCAAAATCATTAGGTAATTATGAACCTATCTTCAAAACCCCAGGGTACGATGACAACACTTATTGTGAATATCATAAAGCAAAAGGTCATGATGCATCAAATTGTTTTAAACTCAAAAATCTCATTCAAGACCTTATTGATCAAGGAGAAATATCTATTGAAGACAAAATTCAATGTTCAACTGCTAATGATAACAATGACAATGTCTCAAAATCAAATGTTGAAAACAATGATAAAGATTTATCTACCACTAATCACATGGAAGATGTCTCTACACCACCTAATGAGCAAGATGGCATACATTGAGACTCTTTCCCAAATCATGATCAAAATAAATCACCAAAGTCTAACAATGATCCAATTCAAGAAATATTAACATCATTTGATCTCATGGTTGAAAAAATTAACAATATCTCAACCTTGAATGTTGAAGACAAAGGTCAAGAGCCATCTACCAATGATCACGTTGAAAATGTTTCTACATCATCTAATGAGAAAAAGGACATACATCAAGAATTTATTTCCAAGCATGATCAAAATCCTTCAAGGAAATCCATGGATCCTTCACAAAAAATCCATTCTTTGAAGTTGATCCATGTCAAGAACATGAACCAAATCATATCAAAGATAACACCACACAAAGTGAAGATCAAGAATCCCTATCATCAAAATACTATAATAACTTGGAAAATATCTTCCAAGACATCCAATGTTTTCCAAAAGAAGAAAAAATCCATATACGAATTGCACATACATCTACCCATGAGATGATTACTCCTAAAGGACATGTAGATTATCTTTTTCCAAAACAAGAGTCTCATACTCTTGACATAATTACCAATGAACAAGAGTCTCCTACTCTTGACATCTCTACACATGATCAAGACATAGCAAAATCTAGAGACATATCAAAAATGGATCATGAAGAAGACTTCTACATAAGTTGTAAATCAGAAACATCCTATGAAGGTATATCAAAAATGAATAATGAGGAAGAGTTTTGCGTGGGTTGTGAACTGTCAACACCTCTTGAAGAAGGATTAAAATATGATATTTCATAGGATCAAGCCAAAAATATCAATTAGGAAGTTATCCCACATATTGAGGATCCTATCACTTATAAACTTGGATCAATTACCTTTGTTAGAGCTTACTATCTTATCGATAATGAAGAATTCACCTTTGAAGATCCACAATAGAGAAGAGAAGGATTAACATCTTGTTTCCAAGATAAATCATATCCTATTGCAAATAATTTTTTTTAACAAATGCATTATCAAGGAAGAGGATTAGGCCTACACGAATAGGGTATCCTAGAACTAGTGCAGATTATTGGCAATCCTAAGCATCAAGGTCTTGGTTATTTAGCAATTAAAGAATCTAAACATATCAATGAATATCAGGGGTAACTTTATCTAATGCAAACACCAACATGGGGAGCATGAAGAGTCCTTATGATAAAACTACTACCTACGCTACAACTAGCCATATCATGAATCATCATCCATGCATATTTCAACCCTCTAATTAGGACCAACAACAAGAAAAAAGTTATATGAAAGAAAAGAACAAGTCATTGAAGCAAAATAATTAGTAAAACAAAATGGACAAAGAAAATACAAATGGATACCAAAGAAAAAGAAAGAAAATCATCCCTATCAAACTCCCTTAGTCAAAAAAACTATGGGGAAAAATCAAAAAGGGAATTTCATCCATCAAAAATATCTTGCGATACAAAAGAAAGCTTCAAGAGAAGCCTACAAAGTATATGAAGAAGTTGGTTCTAATTGAATCTCAATATCCACCAATCATTGCTCATCCTACCAACTTTGGAGAGTCAACGATTCTAAACTATCAACCAATCCATCTTAATCTCATATCCCTCAACGCATTTCTCCATCCATGATATCCAAATCTCAAATTGACCATGTGTTGGTGGCAACTCTTTATCATAAGGACTCTAAGGGCACTCTATCACAATGTGCACATGCAGGTAAGGTTAACTGTGGTATCAACAAAGAAGATAAAAATTACTAGGGGTTACATTCAAGTGCTTGTATCCTAGTAGAACAATTCCTCCAAGTGGGATATCATTGGTACATCATGACAACAATGACACTTATATTAGCACCAACAGTATCTACATCAACACCACTAGGTGGTTCAACATGAGCATAAAATATTCAAAAAAAATTCGTCACCATGATGAAAACTTGGTAAATAGGCATCTTGTGTGACATCATAAAAAAAAAACCAAGAAAACAATCAAAAGAAAAATTGTCCTCTAGTGAAAAACACTACGGTGGCACTTTGGACAAGTACCATGATGAAAACCTGGCAAACAGGCCTCATGTGTAGAAGTGAACATCTATGTGTGCCATTTCAGGTGGAAGCATCTCAACCTATCCAAAATAAGTCCAACATTCTATAAATCTTCTATGCATCTTATCCATAATAAAATCCATGAATTGTTCATCCATCCCATTTTTTCATCCAAATCCAACTTATCTTGATCTTGACAAAGGTTTGGTGTCTGGGCCATCCTGCAGATCATGGGGAAGTAGGCCCAAAAGAGTGGCTGGTCTCCAAGTGGGTATAACATTGTTTGTGAATTTTACTAGTGATGACAAAGGAGGGTTTTAAAGGGAGATTCTAGGCATTCCTGTCTATAAATTATACTTTGCAAATTTAATAAATGAATTATTATTCATTTTTCTATTTAATTCTTCAGGAATCTAATTGAAATGGAGGTTGATTGAAAAACACATCTATAAAGCTTTCAAGTATTAGTATCACATTTTTTGAATCCATAGCATGTATCATTCTATGATTAGGTATACTATAAGTTAAAAATACTTGAATTTCATGAAGTTTTATTAAGTGTAAGGTGTGGACGAAATATGAGATTTTTATATTTTTTTTTAAAATTTGTAACTAAAAGGAATTTAATTAATTATTTTACTTGGAAAGGGAGAATTACAAAATGTAAAATAAAAGCTAGGACATGGAGTCCTCTACTTGCATATATGCAGATCACCACCAAAAATATTATCATTTTTTTAATTATTTTTGGTTGGGAGGTGTGATGAAACACCCTACCTTGCTTATTTTTTCCTTCCATTTAAGTACTACTACATTACAAATTTCAAATTTTCCTCTAAAATGTGATTTAAAAAAAACTAGTAGTTTAAATGCATTCAATTTTATACATATTCTAATGCCCTTATTTTGGGGAAATACTATAGATATAACATTCAAATTTTATATCAAGGATTTACTAACTTTCGAGATTTTCTAAATTTTTTGCCCTTAAGGGGCTTATTTTTTCCTTGATGATCCCCTACACATACCCATGCACTTTACACTTGATTACAGAGAAACATCTTGAAATGGGTCACTATCATTGATCCTATCCTATCCAACATTATTTGAGCCATGAGGCATTGTCGAAAGGGGCATACACTATCCAAACATGTTATCCTATCACAAGATAATACATTCCATACATTACTAGACATTGGGGGAAAGTACTTACATCTTGCTTTAGAATAACTCTTGATCTATGTCTTCTAGCTCATGTTGTGATCTTGGCATTTTCCAAACAATTCGAAAAAAATCCATATCAGTTGCATCATGTTAACACTTTAATGTGGTATCAAAACATTTAACAATCTTGTTCCTAGCCTAGCTTCAAATATCGATCAATCATTATCTGATCAATCAATCATCATCTAGGGATGTATCCTTCCCAATCCTCATTCTATTCCTATCTTGACAACACTATCTTTTCATTATCATGTATCCTCAATAATGTTATCATTATCAGAAATAACTCAATCAAAACAATTGATTTTAGTTGGCCTATCAACAAGATATAAAAAGACTATTGATATCCCTATATAATGTATCTCTTTATCATTAATATGATCAACATAAAAATAAAAAACATCCAAAAAAAAAAAAAATCCAAAAAATGTCAAAATCCAAAACAAAGTCATAAAACTTCAAAAATCCCGAAAACATTGTAGGTCATCTCTGGATGAACTGCATTGAGTCAAAATAGAACGAACTATGAGCCTCTATGTGTATAATGTAGGAAAGGCCATCATTAATGAGCCCCCAAGGCCCTAAGTTAGTCCCCCAAAATAAAAACATTCAAATATCTTATCCAAAATCCAAAAAAACATTCATAAAATAAAGAAAAACCCCAAAAATAGGGTCACTCAATATAGTCGAACTACAATGTCTGCATTCATCACATAGGAAATTCCATCAGAGATGAGCCTTCAAGGAACTAGGTTAGTCCCTTTAGGTCCCCTTATTTGTCTCTAAATTTCTCAAAATACCAAAAAAATCCAAATACCTTCAAAGAAACATCAAAAACAACATCAAATAACCTCAAAAAAACTCAAAAACATTCAAAAAATCTCAAAAGTCCTATCTCCATTATCACCTATCCACAATAAATTCTCCATCCATAATAAACAATCATCACCCTCACCCTTTGACAATACAACCAACAAACAAAGAAAATAGAAAAATCCAAAACTTCCAAGCAAAGAAACAAAATGATGGGATCATCATTAGACTAAAATAATGCCTAAGTGTTAACTACCCTGCCTTTTTAAAATCATCATCAAAATATTGACATATGTCTTAATGGATAAATCATTCCTATAATAGACATCATCGATGGATAATCTTGAAACATCAAAACTTCCATGACGAGTGATATTACAACATTGTTTATCTTTTGTGATCTTATTTTTTGATTTATCTTATTGTCTCATTCCCAAGATCTCTCGAGGATGTCCATTAAGGATTTAGAGAAGGAATGGGGGATTTATCAGTGATTTCATATGCTTTTATTGTTGGATATTTTTGCACTACTACCATGGCGAATACTTTCCTTGTGTGTGTGGAAGTCATTCCGAGCAACTAAAGCGGCCTTGCATGTTTGGTTCCTCATACTTCTCTGTGCAGTAGTCCAAAAGCTCTGATCTTCTAACCCATATACTCTAACAAGGTTTATGTATGTTTGGTATGAGCAAGAATATTCCTTGTTTGTAGAGTCAAATTCCATGCAATGGATACAAATCTGCCTTGGTTATCAATACCCTAGTGCATCATGTCTATTTGCTACATCAATAAGGATTTCTAAAACTACGAAGTATCTATGAAAGCAAAAGCAAAAGCAAACTCATCAATGCACAAACATAATTTTTCTTCTAGAAATCCAACTAACACTTCTTCTATCTTCTAAATCTTACTAACATTTTCTTCTAGTCAACATTTCTTCTGTCAATCCTTGCACTTAAATGCATCACATTAGCTTGTCAAAAAAATTGTCTCATTATCCAGAATTTTCACCAAATTTCTCGAGGGGGTACCATGCTATCCCATCGTCACCAGGGCATATTGGGGGAACTTCTAAGCAAACATTTTTGAATTTTCTTTGACACAATGCTCAAAATCACATTGTATCAAAGAGGGGAAAATGTAGATACCCTAAATTGTCCTGACTAGCGAACAACTCTATTTAACTAACTTTCACCCTTCTTAAATAATTAAATAATGCATTATTATTTAATTATTATCAAATTTTATATTTGTTTATTAATTAAGTGATTTAAAAATATTTGATTAATTCATCCTCAATCATCATTTCTGACTAATTATATAAATCTCATTTATTTAATAAATGTCCTAATTTAACCTTATTCCTCCTGATTAATTAAATAAACAAAAAATATTTAATTATGTCACTAATATAACTTATTCATCTAAATCAATTAAATTTTTATCATTAATAATTTAATTAAACCACTTTCCCTTCTCTAAATTCAAATAATTAAATCAATTATTCAAAACAACTCAACCCGGTCAACAAACAAATATATATGTATTTGTTAAAGTCAAAAAGAATTGTTAAAGTCAAAAAGAAAACTTGCACGTACATCTCCAATATTAATTAATTAATTAATTAATTAATTAATTATCCTCACCCCTTTTGTGATTGAGGAAATCATTACCACTAATTTCTCACTCTAATTGGTTGACTAACTCATCTATTTCCCAATCCCACTATTTTCTTCAATTCCACTAACCACTCAACCTAATTTTTTCAATCCCACCAATCATTCCAATCTAATCCCATTGATTATTCAATTAAATCTCTTAATTGGATCAATCAGAGGAGTTATTTGATAAATATATATCCTCTCAAGGGTTCTCAACCATTGATCATGATCTTTCATTGTTGAATCTTGACCGTTCATCTGAAACCTGGAAATCTATAAAACAACTTTCTTCCTTCTAAAAAATGATCGAAGAATCTAGAGAATTTATCCAAAGAGGTCATGCTGAACTGACATTCAAATTCTTGAGAGAAAATACACACACATCTTTGATCACCATTAACATGCTCTTTGAAGCTCTTGCAACAACAATGGAGGCTTCACATTAATTCAAATGCAATCCAACATCAATATGAATTACACTTTGACATGGGATGGTATAACTGTATTTGATGAATTCATTTATTGTTTCTTGCTTATGCTTACCTTTATTGATTGAATTTATTGCTATGCAGTTCATTTCATGAGTGATGGGGGTAGAAAATTCCTAATAATTTTACCTTTTATTTACCCTTTTTCTTTACTTTTCCTGCCTTCTTGTCAGTGTTTTTCATAGGAAGTATCTAGATATTTAGTAAAATGTAAGGAAATTAAAACAATTAAAAAAGATCAATATCTATCGAGATGCTAATTATTTTGTGGATGAAATGGCAGGATATGATTGAAGGTATATGTTAGAGTTGTTGAGAATGCGGATGGAAGAAAATCAAGGAGATGTTAAAGCTATTAAGTTTAACCGATTTATAAATTAATTTTGAAATGAAATTTGTTAAACTTGTTATACATTTGTAGCTAATGAACATCGTCTATTTTGTATCAAACTTATTTGGTTTGTTGGCCATACGCCACAAAAAACCATAACAATCTTCATCGGTGCTTATTTAGTATAAATATGTGCAATTAGAAGACTTGATATATAGACATTAATATAAAGTTAGACTGTTGTTTTGAATTGTCATATATTCTAGAAATTACTATGCATGCATGATTAATTTGAGCTTGAACAATGTTTACATTTTATCACCTAATGATTAAGGAAGTAGGACCCACTACTTGATTGTTTGGTGACTTTCCTAAAGTATTTTTGGTGTGGTAACTATGTGTGTGATTTATTTTTTAAAGAATTTCCTTTTCTTTACATAAATTTGGTTATTCCTGAGTTAATTGCAGATTGAGTTTAAAACTTGATTTCTTTTTAATTTATTAAAGTGTTTTATTCTTAGTTGATGAACTAAAATACAATTTGTGCAGTAGATTTATACATTTATTGGTACACTTAATTTATAGTTCTAACCTTTATTTTAGTTCGCACTTTTTGTTATAATTTCTATCACTGCATTTCCTGGCATAGTTCTTGGTGCAGTTCCTGGCACAGTTCCTATCACAAAAAAATAGAAAGATTAAACTAGATTTCTAATTAGAAGTTTGTTGTGTGAATTAGTTGCATTAATCCCCACTTAGTTCACTATTTTCAGCCCTTTGATATATAGCCAAAACTCTTTTCCGCCCAGAGCCACCTATCTAGGTGACATTCTGGAACCGATAAAGGACACATCAGCCACAAGTTCAGAGTGATTCAATTGTGTGCGGGATGAATTTTTTCCCAACTTTTTTACCCGGTCCTGAGGGTACCCGCGAACGGTTTGGCGCCGTTTTCTGGGAGGAGTGTTAAAATACCGCTGCAGTCGACGATGAATTGATTGAATTCTGGTGTTGTGCTAGATTACGGCCTCCCCTGGAGTGATGGCCTTAGTTTTCTCTATTATAAATCATATGGATGCATGAATTGTAGTAGATTTAGTAAAGGGAGATTTGTTAAGAAGGATAAAGGAAATAGTTCACAACAAGGAAAACCACATAATGAATTAAAACCATTAGTTGTGCATACACCATCTAAGAAAGAGTTAGTTGAACCGGATATTGAGATATGTGTCATTGAGTCCACCATTGTCGAGTCTCCTTCTAGTACCCAACAAGAGTCATTTGAAGAATTATATAAAGGGGTTGCTAAACTATTTCGTGAGTCTTATGAAATCTGAAATGGGAAGGGCCCAAGTGACCTTAGGCCATTTACAACTTTCTATGCTCCTTGGGAATTTGGAATTATGGACAATAACAATAACAATGAGAGAGCATTGGCCAACAACAACCTTGTTACCTTTGAGCTTCCCATTGAACATCTAGAGGAGGATGCCCCTATGAAGAACATACCTCACTTTTCCTTGCCTATCTTTCAAGGTATTTCTATGGAAGACCCCAATATGTTCCTTTTTGAGCTTGATGTTTTATGTCATAGTTATGACTATCATAATGATGCACATAAACTTAAACTATTTCTAGCTACTCTAAAGGATGCAACATTGTGATGGTTTATGGGACTAGGATGTGAAACCATCCATAGTTGGGATGACATGAATACAAAATTCTTGGAGAAGTACCAAGAATACAACAAGACCAAGGAAACCTGAGATGAGATATTTCACATCATGCAACATGAGGAAGAAACCTTAGAAGATTATTTGGAGCATTTCCTACTTAGTATACAAAGAACTAGGAAAACATGGTTAACCAATTACACTATACAGATCCTCTTGCTTAGGGGGATTAGGGATGAATATAGATATTTTGAATCTTATGGGTGGAGGAGATATCTCCAAATTGAGTTTTGATAACATTTGTGATTTATGCAGGAACTATTCAAGATCCATCCATTCAGTCAACGGTTACACCGGGAAGCATGTCTCTCCTAGAGGGACATCAGGAGTTACAAAATGATAATTAGGTACATTGGTCGAGGACCTCAAGACTGACCTACTAAGTCACATGGTTAAGAAGATTGATACCTTGTATACATGAATAAAGCAGGAGGAGGCTAAAAAAGTCCTTACTATCTTTTGTCCTATTTGTCATAAAAGGCATAATAGTGAAGAGTGTCCCTACAACAAAACAAAAATATCTTCTTTAGAAGATGCCAGGAGGAGCACCCTCCTAAAACCCCTTCCTATAGACATGAATGAAGTAGAATACATAGAAGAGTCTATTTACTTTATGGCTCAAAGGAGGCCTTGGAAACCAAGATGAATACCCTCAACTGATTATCCTACACCATATTCAAGTCCTTCTCCTTATCATCAAATTCCTTTTCTAAATCAATCTGGATGGTTTGGAGGTTGGAAACAACCTCAAAACTACCCCTAGTGGACACAACAATACCCACATGCTCCACAATCATGGCAAGCATGGCAGGTGCTACCACCAGCATACCCACAATATAAATCATTTCCTTCATATCCATCACCTTCCGCAATAAACCCCTATCAACAATCCCAACAACTCTTACCACCTGTTCCATCATCATCTAGTCAACTATCTAGTTCATATCAACCATCAAAAGTAACGCCTATGCTCACACAACCATCACCCAATTCAAATAATAAGGTGGCTCAACTAGTTTACAACAATGAGGTGGTAGGATACTTGACCTATCTTGTCAATGCACTAGAAATTGATGGTGTACAATTGAGATCAAGAAAGAATCTTCAAGGGCCAACTATAATAGAAGTAAAAGATTCTCTAGTAGAGCCAAAAGAACAACCAAGGCCCCCATTTCCTGATAGGTTTCAAGAATAACCAAAACAACAAGAAAAATATCAATCAGGTTTTGATTTTATGAATGAGTTACGTAATGTCAATATTAAAATTCTTCTCTTACATGCCATTCAAGATGTTCCAATGTATATGAGAGAAATCAAAGAACTATGTGGGATAAAACAATAGAAGAAACAAGACCCCAAGACGGTCCAAGTCATCAGACAACTTGTAAATTTGACGTTGAGAAAGATCTCCATTCCTAAGTATGTAAATCTTGGGAGCCCAATGATAAAGGTACAAATAGGTGATATAGTTATTCCAAATACACTTGTGGATTTACGGGCAGCCATAAATGTAATGACAAATGAGACTAAGGATAAACTATCCCTTCAAGGGCTAAGACCCACTCCAACAGTCTTGCAAATGGCGGATCGTTCCCTTGTAAAACCAAAAGGTATGATTGAAGACATTATTATTTTTGTTGAGTTTTGGAAATATCCCACATATTTTTTGATTTTACAACAAAAAAATTAAGCTAGGGGGATACCCCTTAATTTTAGGCAAACCTTGGTTAGCTACAACTAATTCTTTTATTAATTGCAGGTCTGGAAACATGGTGATTTCGAATGGAGAAAAAACAATGCAACTAATGTTGTACCCTCCAACACAACCTTTATTGGAAACAGAGGATCCATTATGGATTGATAGTGATTTAGATGAATATTTTCCTATTTTGAAAATTGATCAAAGTAGAGAATTTCAGGAAATATCATAAGACATTGTTCTTAATAATTTCTTACAAAATCACTATTTGTTTGATAATGTTTTAGAGATAATTATTTTTCCTTTAGGTATAAATTACAATTTCCCTTTTGGGAATTTTCCATTAGCTAGTTATTCAAAATATATTCAAAATTTTATTACTTTGCATTAGTTATTACCACAAACTTGTATATATAGTCCACTTTTAGTATCTGGGAATTTTGATCCATCCTCATCCACTTCCCAATTGCTTGTTGTAAATACTCTTGTCCAGTCTCAAGCTATGGAAGTTTTACCTAGAAAAATGCTTAATATAAACCCTAACCCTAGTCCCTCATAGTTAGAAGACCTTATGCTATTTTTCATTCCCATAAAAATTCCTTTTCTTGAGATTACCAAGATATGAGAGGAATACACCCTTCCACTTGCACACATCATATTTATATAGAGGAAGGAAGTCGACCTATAAGACAACCACAAAGAAGATTGAACCTTGTCCTTGCTGTAAGCAAAATTGTTTAAAAAGCATTTGAACTCCAAAGCCTCAACTTAGGATTTGTATTCCATCCCATCTTTGGACAGCCAAATGGAAGAAGTCTTGTCAGAATGGGTAGCTTTTACAAAATATGCATAATTTATAGGATTCCTCGAATAAGGCCACCAAGAAACATCCATTCCCCACCCCTTTATTTGGATCAAGTCCTTTAGATACCCCTAAGCTGGTAAAATTTCTTCCTTTTTGATGGATTTAGTGGGAGCCATAATCAAACTGAAAATCTCCGGAAGAGATCAGCGACAAGCACCACCTTTATTTCTCGTGGATACGTTTTCTTTATAATGTCTTTTACCTTTTTAGTTGGTATCACACTCTGCTGCCTTCTAGGGGCAGGTAGTTTTCAAGTATTTTGCAGATTTAGTCTCATGGATTGTAGTGGAAGTGTATACGGGATAGATTTCTACTTACTATTTATGGAGACACGGATGAGGAAGCAAAGACAAATCTAGAAAAGGTTCTTAAAAGATGCATTGATACTAATCTTTCTTTAAGTCATGAAAAATGTCACATCTCGATGACTGAGGGTATTGTCTTAGGGAATTATATTTCTTCAAAAGGAATTAAGGTAGATCCCAAAAAGGTAAAGATAATTCAAGACTTACCTATAGAGTAAGTGCACCAAGCTGTGACACAAAAATGGCTCTTAAGATGCCACTTTTTTTTCTTTTTTTTTTCTTCCTAAAATCAACAAAATTTGATGTGCACGAGAAATAATTGAAAATTTGAAGAAACAACAAGAACAAGAGTTGATGTGCTCCAAGTCTAGTTTCTAAGCTACTATTGTTTTTGAAAATGATGAATATTAAGGATTTCAAAAAGGGGGGACCAAAATTGGTCCTGTTTTTATAAAATTATAACATAGCATATGAGGGTCCCCCCCTTTTTCATTAACTTTTTTTTAGAATTTTAAAAATAAAAATGCTGAGAAATTAGTTAACACCATGTAGTTTATCCCCATTCTTTCGACTAATTTTTTTAATGAATATATAATATTATATGAATTTTTGAAGTGGACACATCCTGAAAAGATGAAATTTGAGCATGCTCCCCCCTAACTTTTTTGAAAACTAATAGAAAATTGATTCTTTTTTCATCACATGTAAAATGGAATCTAGTTTAAAAAAATGTAACTTGTTTCAAAAGTCGATGAATGAGTAAAAATCTATCCTAAAACTAGCACATGTTGGTTTTTGACAAAAAACGGAGGTAATAACAAGATAAGTTATGGATGAAAAACTTAACATAATCAAAACGTAAATTTTTTTATATATTTAGATAGATAAGAGAAAGCCTAACATTATCATGATTTTTTATAAACTTGCATTGAAATACATGCAAACAGATGGTTAGCACAACCAAAAATATGTGAAAATTTGGTACCCTCCTAAAAAAATCACGTCCATAATAGCTCATTTGGTGAGAGCCAAATTTGGTTCTCTCCAAATGGCACATTCCATTTGGAACTTTCCAAATTTGGTGAGCAAAAAATGGTATGTGCCATTTGGAGAGCACCAAATTTGGTGCTCGCCAAATGAGCTGCATTGATAAAAAACTTTGTTTTCT
>VDFB02285062.1:0-10158 GCA_007258455.2 Sequoia sempervirens | reverse complement strand
ATAGCATGATCAACACATCTAGTGACCTGGTATCCCCTAACCTTACACACATTTTGATAAAATGGGAAACAAGTGGCTTTTATCATTTCTTTGGTGACACTATCTTGTATTTGTTTAAGGGGAACGTCACCATGTACTTCTTCCCACATGCGGGAAAGAATAGCAGTCACTCTATCTGAGGAATATGCACTAGTCCTCTCAAGTTCATTTTTTAGTTTTTCTAGACTATGCAATATTAACATGCATGGTTCACTATATATCCATGGGTTTGCACCCTGTGCTAATGAATCTCTTAATTTTTTTATCTCATTACTAGTATTTGCAAACAAAGATTCTAGCACAAGTGAAACATGATCTACATTTTCCATGTTATATATATACAGTACACCTAAAAAAACAATGAGACTTTGGCAAATAATATATCTAGATAAAAAGAATACAAATCTAAGATAGAACTTGTAATTTAATTCATGTACTCATCAATAATATTTTCATACTATTAACTTGATTAAAAAGAATTGGAAGACAACTATAATCTATAACATAACATCCTTAAATGGTTCAAATTTTAAATGAAACGATGAAAGAAAGAATAAGAATACAAAGATTAAAGTATAAAATCATTTGAAAATAATTGGGGATAAAAATATTTAATCTAATAGTTGTTAACATAAATGAACTTCAATTATATAGCCTTGAGAACATCAAAAAATTATAGATTGGAAAGCAAAATAAATGTGTCATATTACTTGAATCAAATCTAATAAAGTTTGACTTTATTGCATACTTGTTATAAATATCTCACATGAACCAATGAAATTCAATGTGCCTCTATCTACCCTTGACATTAATGTTTAAAGGCTTGTTGAGATGAAAAGTAATGTTGATTCCTTACCTAATGGAAACAAAAAAAGACACATATAAAAATCAAACACAATTCAATTTCTATTAAAAATTTTACATATCCATTTTTTGTTGGATTTTTGGATCCTATATTTGAGATGCACAATGTTAAAGGAGATCCCATGACACATTCAAGGTTCTTTAGTGCTACATATTTGGATTTTGTGTATGATGATAAGTTATTGGCTAAGTTTTTCCCATGAAATTTAATAGTATTATCTTCCATTTGGGTCTATTTTTTAATATTGAAATTGGCCAATGCAAATATTGGGAATGTTAGATTGAAGTTTATTATTTTAGATTTTTTGACTGTAAACAAGGATCTACAAAGTATATACATTCTTAACATTTGCAAGTGAGATGAATGTTAAGAACTAAAGTTGTTAGAGGCTACCAAACTTAATTATGGATCTTCTAATGCTTCATCTACATCATCCTACCCTTGTAAATTTGAAAAGAAAAATTATTTCCAAAAGGATAGTAAAAAATAATGGAAATGACCATTGTACAAACTATACATTATAAATGTTTCTAATATAATTATGACTCTAAAGCCTCCAACTTTTTCCTTTGTAAAATGTACTTCAAAATTTACTTAGTGCTTGCATGATTACACTTCCTCCTATTAGGCCATTAGATAAATCTAAAGTTATTCCCAAAAGATATAATGAGAAAAATTTTGTTATTAAATTGTAGAGTTAATTGTAATTATACTCAACATTTTATGGGATTAAGGAATAATTGATTAAGGATTTGATTGATAAAAAAAAAAATTAGGTTGAGGGGGTTAATATTGGGGTCAATCCTTCAATTGTTCCTCCTAATGAAAATTTAAATATTTTACACTAAATAAATCTAATAAAATGGTTTTATATAAGGGTCATGAGATTGAGGTACATATACATGTTGACGAGCTTGAAATCATTGATTCACCTATGTATGTGAGGAATGATAATTTGTTGGTATTAATAAAAATTATAAGGGTACTTATTCTTCTTCTTATGTACTAGTGATTGAATTTTATATAAATTTCTATGGACTAACTAGTATTCAAACTTAGGACCTCCCATTTGGTGTTAGGATGCTCTACTATTGAGCTAATGGCTCACATTGTGATGAGTCTTTTTATGGCTTAGGTGTGTATCATTTCTCCAACACACTCCCTTGAACCACAACATAGGTGTCAAATGCACCTAGCTTGGCTCTAATACCATACAAGAATACCAATTATGAGGACCTCCTATAAAAATATGACATGAAAAACCATGAACAATATTTAAAAGATAATCCATAGTCTATCTTATTATTTATGCATATTTTCTAGGACCACCTATGCCCAAAACACAAAATAGTTTTTGTAAATACACCAATTAGATCTTATAAAATGCATTACTTATATCAAATTATATGGTGAATTAAATATAATTAATGATTACTTTTTCTTTTAGTATGAAAGAGGTTAAATTCCAATATATGTTCTAGTGGGCTTGATTGAGTGACAAGGTGGAGTGATTGTTGTAATGAAGAACTTGCTAGGAAAGCTAACCAAGTTAAAATGTACACCTATACATACATCATTGTGGTAATATAGACCTATGTCATAAAACACAATTGAATCCTATTAGTTCCAAAGTATTTTAGCAAAGAAGAGATAGAGGAATTTCCAACATGAGGCATAATTCAATCATAATATAATAAAACCATTAATCCATAGTTCTATGTATAAATGGAATGTTGTAGAGGAAAAGATACACATTTAATTTGCAAGGCATAACTCAACAATATGAAAACATATAGTAGAATATTGTACATTATTCTCAGGATTTTTTCTTATTTGTGAGAAATGCAAACCTTCCATGCTAATTTTCTCTAAAACACACAAATATAGGGTGCAGTGTAATATCCCACCCTTTCCTAAATTTTTCCATAGCTAGTGATATGATAATATCCCAACAACTCTATGAATTTTAAAATTGAATGTTATGGACTATATTAAAATTATTTTGTGGACTAATAAACTAAAGAATATTCTTGATATTTAATTACACGTCTCTTGAGAAAAACAATGATTTAATATCTTATGAGTATTAAATTAGATTATGAGTATAATTTAAAGAATTATAGTCATGATTTTGTAATTGTCATGTAATAGACATAAATATCATTCCTTTTGTTGGTAAAACTACATATTTAGAGTAATATTATGAAGGTTAAATTTAAATGGTTTATCTAGCACTCAAATAATCATTCTAGACTAATATTTGATTTAAAATTTCTTTTACAATGATTATTGATTATATTTAATAAAAAATACTTGATATTCCCACCAAGTTATTAAGGTGCAAATCAACTATTGACATGGACTAAACTATTGCAAACAAGGTAAATATATATAGTAGGAGTATCAACTAATGGTGAGGCACTTTAAGTCTAATCAAACATACAATATACCAAATAATATTAATGAAATAGTGGAGAAAATAAATAAATATTCAAACCTCATGAACACTAGAATTATAATATGGAGAAACCCTTTCCAAAAATCCCACTACTAAAGAGATATGAAACTTTTATTAATATTCATAACAAGATTATAACAATCCAATCCACTCAATCTTCTTTAGTCTAATGTTTTGGCTATTTCTACATAACACTATTTAAACCTTATGTCATACATTAAATTATATATAGAGCAAGGGAAACAAGAAATGATCAATTAATTTATGTAATGAGTGGAAAAAAATCATGGTCCACAAGAAAAGAACCCATGCCCCACTATGCATTGGAACATGTACACAAAATATAAACGAACTAATGATATAGGACCTTAAATCCCATAACCTTGATAGTAACCACTCCCAATACTAGTGCTTTATGATGAAGATGTCAACTACAGTATGTCTCTTCCCAACTACAAGATTTTAAGTGAATGGAACACTAATCCCAACTTACACCAACCAAGTACAAATGGGTATTTAGCTTCATGGAGATTCATTCATGGTTGGTGATGGTGCATGAGTAGGCTAATAGAGGAAGAAAGACCATATGTTCATTAAGAAGAAATTGGGAGAAAAAATAAGCTAAGTTTAAATTTGTAATGATAAGAGGATCTTGATTGAATTATATATATATAGTTCATATGAGAACCAAGGATAACATACTAGAGTAAATAAGCTTCGATAATAAAGGAATCTTGTAAGTATGGGGAAGAAAAATATATCAAACTAAATGCACTACCAAAAGATAGATCAATTGGGATTTTTTTATAGGAAAGTGTGATATTTAATTGAAATCCTAATGTATTAATGTTGTATCTTCAACAATCTTGGAATGAGTACTTGGATGCCTATGTTGTCAAAAGATATTATTATTTTACTATTAATTCTCCTCATGTTGAAATTTCCATGAACTAGTTAGGATGCAAATCTCCACCACTAAGCTACCCACCCACTTTATGACAAGTCAATTTATGATTTAGGTATGCTAATTTTTTTGACACCTTCTTCACATTGTGAGATATTACCAAATAATTATAATGGTCATTTGGTTTTGTGTGGATCATGAACCATGTAAGGGTGTGTTTATTGATCTTACTCACCAATAAAATGTATGCATTGAATAATTTTTGTTTTATCATCATTTTATCAACAAGCATATGCATATTTGAAGGTTTATTTAAAATTGACTAATGATATGTTGATTGAAACTATAGGATACATTATTTTACCTTAATTTTATGGTCTAAAAGATGAGGGAAGTTCTTATTCTATGTCATATTCTTTCTTCTTTAGATGTATCTCATATTTTATTTGGGTATCCATGGATAAAGCAATATCAAGCAACATCATCTATGTCATGCCATCAAGGTATCAAATATGTTTGAACACTAGTAAAGAGGTTACAATTGCAAGAGATCCGTATATGCCTTTATTTTAGATTAAGTCATTTAACCTTAAATAATTTTAAGAACATACATAAGGATCCTCTATATAAGTGCAAGGATTCTTTGCCTAATTTGTAAAATTTTCAAAAGGAATAACAATGGTGGGAAAATCAAGACAAGATGCAACAATTTAGAATTCCTAAAGGGTTTACAATTATTAGAGCCAAAGTAGGTTATATGTAGGTTTTATATTATAAAATGATTCAAGAATCTATAAGGCCAAAAGAACCATAAGCATTGCAAACTTTAGTTTAGAAGCATAAGGGATTGGATATTTTCATTCCTAAACATGGTTTTCATAAAAAAAATTACTCATGTAGCAAACACACTATAGAATTCACAAAGAAGGTTAGGGTTTTTAGCTTCATTTGTTATATGGTTTTTAGTTTTATTGTAATGTACGTAATCAATGATATGATTCTTGATTTTTTATAAGATTTAATATTATAACACGTTAACAAATCAAGCTATGACTTTCATGGTTCACTCCTACATGTATGAAATTTTCATTTTCATCTACAAGTTTAACCCTAAATTTGTAGTTTTAAAATTATTTTGTGACCTTGACCCCTACACTTCTAGTCTTTAGGAATTTATTTATCTCCATTTTTTAGACTATGTTGAGAACCATTATAATGTTCTTTTGCACTAACTTTCAGAGGAAACTCGTTTTTCCTTACTCAAACCCTTGGATTATGCAAAACGGGGAAACAAAACACTATATTGAAAATGCTTTAAAAACTTTCAAACAAGTGCAATTTGAATTCAACAAATTTAAAAAAATTTGCATATAGGGTTTCAAAATTAAACAAATACATGCATTTTGAACTCTAAAAAAATGGAATTTTAAATACCTCGTGCTCAATAGTGGTCGATATGCAAATTGGAATGATGAAGTTTGAAGAGAGGACCCGAAATTTGCTTTCGCTGGTGAGAAATTTTGTTGGGTCGCCGTTCGGATTATGTTCGTCGTGCGCAGGGAGACAGTGACTGACTGGTAAAGTTCACAGTAAAAATGTGAAAGTGAAAGCATTTTTTTTTGTTTTGTCATATTCAAGGGGTTCGGCCGAACCCCCTTAAATATTGTTTTTTATTAGGGGCGGTGACTAGTTCGGCAGAACCCATTTGATATGAAGAATGGGAAAAATTTGAAATTTCCTTCCTCTTCAAAAGTGTAAACCACTTATGTGGCTTCACCCACCTATGCACCCACAAAAATCAATGAAAATAAGAAACTTGGCAATGAATGGGACCACTAAAGGGTGTAAGCACAAATTTGATTAAGATTTTTGATATTCACATGTGATAATTTGATTAAGTGAATGTTAGGAAAGGACAAAGGGGACCGATAACCTCACTTTATAAAAGGGCTTTGTAAAACAACTTAGGGCACCGATAACTAAGCAAGTCAATGAACAAATAGAGCTAGAGAATTTAGGGATTTTTTTACCATAAAGTATAGAAAGAGCAATATTTTACAAAACCCTAGAAAGAATGACAACATTTTCATAAATTTGAAATATATGCAGAGGGATAGAACCAAAAAAATTAGAAAATGTACTACCGAGACCTTAGCAAGGAAATTTAATTGAGAATCTCAAAGAGGTACATACCCTAAGGAAAGTATTATTTCTCATTTTTTCTGAGTTTTGGACCTAGAAAAAATATCCAAGGTCCTTTGTTTACTTAATGCTACATCTCTATTTGCTTCTCTAGATCTTGTTTCTCTTTGTGAAGTTCTACCTTGTTTTAGATCTCCTCCCATATTAGTTTTCTTCTCTTTTTCTTTACATGAATTGGTGTCCATTCCTCATCTAGGGATGGAGTTGAGGGTTGTGCCAAATGGAGAAGGCATAGTAGCAATTTCGAGGCCAAGGAGGGATAGAGAATCCTTAATCCTACTATAGGATCCCTTTTCTTCAAACAACTATAGAGTCATATCGCCCTCGCTACCTTTTATTTGAATGCAAGCAGCTTGTAAGGATGGATTTGGATAGTTCATAAAGAGCTCCCAATTAATCTTATTCTCTGTTTCCTCCACCATTTCTCCTTCCTCTACTTATGTGTCTACCATTGTAGATCTAGCACTTTCTTTAACAATCTCATCAACAGGGGGGCCAACTGGAGGTGAATCTGGGGTTTTTTGTGTTAGGACCACCATAGGATCCATAGAGAGAGGGGGCTTTTGGTTCCACCAGTAATTTAGAGGAAAAACCTTCTAGAGGAAGGACAAGAAGGATCACTATGTTCCCCACCACACCGACTGAGCTAGATGAGACTAGAGGGGGGGCAAACAAATCCTGCAAAGCCTTTCTAGGGGAAACCATAGCTTGTTCCACTTTAGAGCCATAAATGACATCTTTGTGGCTTTATTCTTTTGATAATATTGTTTTTTACAGTTATTAATCAAATGACCGAACTTGTTACAAATCTGACAAAAGATTCCAGTATTCTCATACACAATAGGTTGCACCCAACTCCCAAGTTTTGATTTTAGGGTGATTTTGGTTGGAATGATTGTGTTAGTAGCAACATTAACACACATTCTAGAAAATACCAATCTAGATTTTTGAAGGAGAACCTTGCCATATGCTAGCAAGTGGCCAAAAGAGGGAAATGCTTTGAAATAAATTATAGTTCCAAATTTCTATAGGAAAACCAAGCAGATGGATCCAGGTGGGGGCAATAGCTCCCAAATCCTTAACTAGGTCAAATCTTGGTTTCCAATTACATAGGGAGAGGAAATTATTATAAGTTTTGTCTAAATCCGAAGGGCCTCCTATTAGGATCTTCACCAAATCTTCCTTATTCATAAATTTAAATAAAAAACAAGTCGTCAACCATAACACTTATGGTGACACTTCCTTTAAGTTTCCATTTTTTTTCAATAAGGCCCATTTCCTAACTTGGTCTATATTAGGTCTAAACAAGCATCATATTGAGAAGACCATCAAGCATGTCGATAGCAAGATCCTCATCTGAACAAGAGAGTTGGGGGACAAAAAACTTGCTAGGAAGAGGTGAAATCGAATCACTCACTTTATCCATAAAATAAATAGGGTATTCCTTCTCAAAAATGGATGAAGAAACAATCATAACAAATCTTACTCCAAAAAATTAGGGGTTAGGCCCCCCCGAGATCCCTACCAAGGGGACCATTAGGCTAGAATTTGACAAAAAAGATGCTTGAAAGAGAGCAAAGTAACAAAGTACGTGAAACAAAGTATGAAAAAATGAGGAAAAATCTCATGGAAACAATAGGAAAACACCACGCTAGATCTCAAAACAACAAAATATGAACCAAACTAGGAATTCATAAATCCCTGCTCCTGCTTCTCTTTTTTGTTTTGTTAATTATACTTTATTTTGGAAATTATTTGAGAGTTGTAAGATGACTTTGTTAATATTTTTTAACACCACAATAAATCATGTCTTGTTGTTCAAGGCTTATAAAATTTGTTAATAATAGTATCCCAACTAGGACTAAGATGGTAACTAGGACTAAGAAGGCATTTTTGCAAAAGAAAATTCAAGTGGGTATGACAAATATTTTTCTCAATGGGAAGCAATCTACAAGAAATTGGGAATGAAGGTCAATAGTAAAAGACCTTGATGTTATTCTAATGTAGAGCAATGACATTATAGATGGGCAAGAAGGGTGTTTATTCATATCTAATGAAGATGAGGAACTTCTTAAAAACTAGGTGGGAGGATTCAATTTTGAGGGAGGTTTTCAATTGGAAATTATATTTGTCCAAGTGCAAATTGGGTTGGGTTTTGTAGATTAATCAAATGGAAAGGAAGATGAGATGAAACATATTGATAGATCTATTAATAATATTTGATCTTGTAAAATGATATCTATTAGCTTTGAAATAGTTTAAAATTATCTACAATTTGAACCAACTTTCCTCTCTTTCTATAGTGACATCTCCAACCACAGGGATTTCCACTATTCGTAAATATATGAAACATCCACTTCAATTTTATCAACTTTCCTAGCTTTCTATGGCAACATCTCCAACCACAAAAAAGTTTCACTATTCTTAAAAATATGTGATGCAGGAGCATCCATGGCTCAATGAAATCCTGTATCAACGAATTGGTGACAAATTTCATTTTGCAATTTTTGATGTGTTTGAATTTCATGTTTGATGATTGAAATTCATATTTTGTTGTGAAATTGAATATCTTGTAATGTAGGAAAATTTGAATTTGAATTTGATTTTAATTTGGGTCAAATTGATAAAGGGAATCATGGAGAATATGCTTTAAAATTGAAAAAGCAGAAAAAAAGAAATTAAAGGCGTGGGTTTTTGGGAGCCATTAAGACCATTTGTAACTCCCATTTTGAATTCTCACAACTCCTAAAGAATAGGAACCTAGGAGGTGGGTGCCCAGGTTGAGGAATATGTTTTTTTTTGCTTTATTTGTGAAAGCATAAAAGCCATTTAAAGCCATATTGCATTTTTGACCAAATTGGAAGATTAAAACATATATTTTATTTAGGTTTGAATGTTAAATTGTATTTTATTTTCCCTTCTTCGAGGTGTGGCATTTATTTTCTAAGGTGCTTTGGAATGAAACCAAAATGAAACCAAAATGCAATGAAATTACATTCCAGGAAATCATGGAGAGATAAAATTGAATTTCTTTCATTTTTTAGAAAGTTTTTTCAGAGAGGAAAAACATAAGAAGAGAAGCAAAGGCATAGCATACTTGTAAATGGGCATTTCATCGATGGATTGGCAGATTTGTGAGTGTTGACAGAGGAAAAATCAACACTTTGTGCAGATTGAAGACATTGATTGTGAAGTGGTTTGAAATTTTAGGTGTTGGAAAGAAGATTAATTCTAGGCTTTGATTTACTGCTACAAATCAAATTGTATGTGGTTGCCAGGGGTGGGTTTCTTGTGGCTTGTTATAGCCTTTTTCCATATGATTGGATTGTAATGGCTTGATTTCCCATCTATTAATTCAAAAATTTACCAGTTGCACATTGCAACCAGGGCTTGGAAATTGTAATCCAATTTCTCTATGTTGTTGAATATTATTTGTGATCTTTTTAAATTTCATTTGTTGTAAATTAGTTTAATTTAAATAACTCATACATTAATATGAGGCACTTGCTTCAGTTTCTTCAACTTAGGTCACCATTAGTTCACCCTTTGTCATTGAAGATTTTTTTATCAAATATAGAAAAAAAAAATTATGTCTAACTTTATTATATGTTCTTTTGATATTTTATATTGTAAAGAGTTTGTCAATTGACAATAGAAACATATATGATCGTTTGAAATTTTCTATTAATT
>VDFB02285061.1:0-24791 GCA_007258455.2 Sequoia sempervirens | reverse complement strand
ATTATTTTAGATTTTTTGATTGTAAACAAGGATCTACAAATTATATACATTCTTAACATTTGCATGTGCAAGTGAGATGAATGTTAAGAACTAAAGTTGTTAGAGGCTACCAAACTTAATTATGGATCTTCTAATGCTTCATCTACATCATCCTACCCTTGTAAATTTGAAAAGAAAAATTATTTCCAAAAGGATAGTAAAAAATAATGGAAATGACCATTGTACAAACTATACATTATAAATGTTTCTAATATAATTATGACTCCTGCAAAGGCCTCCAACTTTTTCCTTTGTAAAATGTACTTCCAAAATTTACTTAGGTGATGCTTGCATGATTACACTTCCTCCTATTAGGCCATTAGATAAAATCTAAAGTTATTCCCAAAAGATATAATGAGAAAGAATTTTTTTATTAAATTGTAGAGCTAATTGTAATTATACTCAACATTTTATGGGATTAAGGAATAATTGATTAAGGATTTGATTGATAAAAAAAAATTAGGTTGAGGGGGTTAATATTGGGGTCAATCCTTCAATTATTCCTCCTAATGAAAATTTAAATATTTTACACTAAATAAATCTAATAAAATGGTTTTATATGAGGGTCATGAGATTGAGGTACATATACATGTTGACGAGCTTGAAATCATTGATTCACCTATGTATGTGAGAATGATAATTTGTTGGTATTAATAAAAATTATAAGGGTACTTATTCTTCTTCTTATGTACTAGTGATTGTTTTATATAAATTTCTATGGACTAACTAGTATTCAAACTTAGGACCTCCCATTTGGTGTTAGGATGCTCTACTATTGATCTAATGGCTCACATTGTGATGAGTCTTTTTATGGCTTAGGTGTGTATCATTTCTCCAACACACTCCCTTGAACCACAACATAGGTGTCAAATGCACCTAGCTTGGCTCTAATACCATACAAGAATACCAATTATGAGGACCTCCTATAAAAATATGACATGAAAAACCATGAACAATATTTAAAAGATAATACATAGTCTATCTTATTATTTATGCATATTTTCTAGGACTACCTATGCCCAAAACACAAAATAGTTTTTGTAAATACACCAATTAGATCTTATAAAATGCATTACTTATATCAAATTATATGGTGAATTAAATATAATTAATGATTACTTTTTCTTTTAGTATGAAAGAGGTTAAATTCCAATAGATGTTCTAGTGGGCTTGATTGAGTGACAAGGTGGAGTGATTGTTGTAATGAAGAACTTGCTAGGAAAGCTAACCAAGTTAAAATGTACACCTATACATACATCATTGTGGTAATATAGACCTATGTCATAAAACACAATTGAATCCTATTAGTTCCAAAGTATTTTAGCAAAGAAGAGATAGAGGAATTTCCAACATGAGGCATAATTCAATCATAATATAATAAAACCATTAATCCATAGTTCTATGTATAAATGAACTGTTGTAGAGGAAAAGATACACATTTAATTTGCAAGGCATAACTCAACAATATGAAAACATATAGTAGAATATTGTACATTATTCTCAGGATTTTTTCTTATTTGTGAGAAATGCAAACCTTCCATGCTAATTTTCTCTAAAACACACAAATATAGGGGGTAGTGTAATAACCCACCCTTTCCTAAATTTTTCCATAGCTAGTGATATGATAATATCCCAACAACTCTATGAATTTTAAAATTGAATGTTATGGACTATATTAAAATTATTTTGTGGACTAATAAACTAAAGAATATTCTTGATATTTAATGACACGTCTCTTGAGAAAAACAATGATTTAATATCTTATGAGTATTAAATTAGATTATGAGTATAATTTAAAGAATTATAGTCATGATTTTGTAATTGTCATGTAATAGACATAAATATCATTCCTTTTGTTGGTAAAACTACATATTTAGATTAATATTATGAAGGTTAAATTTAAATGGTTTATCTAGCACTCAAATAATCATTCTAGACTAATATTTGATTTAAAATTTCTTTTACAATGATTATTGATTATATTTAATAAAAAATACTTGATATTCCCACCAAGTTATTAAGGGTGCAAATCAACTATTGACATGAACTAAACTATTGCAAACAAGGTAAATATATATAGTAGGAGTATCAACTAATGGTGAGGCACTTTAAGTCTAATCAAACATACAATATACCAAATAATATTAATGAAATAGTGGAGAAAATAAATAAATATTCAAACCTCATGAACACTAGAATTATAATATGGAGAAACCCTTTCCAAAAATCCCACTACTAAAGAGATATGAAACTTTTATTAATATTCATAACAAGATTATAACAATCCAATCCACTCAATCTTCTTTAGTCTAATGTTTTGGCTATTTCTACATAACACTATTTAAAACTTATGTCATACATTAAATTATATATAGAGCAAGGGAAACAAGAAATGATCAATTAATTTATGTAATGAGTGGAAAAAAATCATGGTCCACAAGAAAAGAACCCATGCCCCACTATGCATTGGAACATGTACACAAAATATAAACGAACTAATGATATAGGACCTTAAATCCCATAACCTTGATAGTAACCACTCCCAATACTAGTGCTTTATGATGAAGATGTCAACTACAGTATGTCTCTTCCCAACTACAAGATTTTAAGTGAATGGAACACTAATCCCAACTTACACCAACCAAGTACAAATGGGTATTTAGCTTCATGGAGATTCATTCATGGTTGGTGATGGTGCATGAGTAGGCTAATAGAGGAAGAAAGACCATATGTTCATTAAGAAGAAATTGGGAGAAAAAATAAGCTAAGTTTAAATTTGTAATGATACGAGGATCTTGATTGAATTATATATATATAGTTCATATGAGAACCAAGGATAACATACTAGAGTAAATAAGCTTCGATAATAAAGGAATCTTGTAAGTATGGGGAAGAAAAATATATCAAACTAAATGCACTACCAAAAGATAGATCAATTGGGATTTTTTTATAGGAAAGTGTGATATTTAATTGAAATCCTAATGTATTAATGTTGTATCTTCAACAATCTTGGAATGAGTACTTGGATGCCTATGTTGTCAAAAGATATTATTATTTTACTATTAATTCTCCTCATGTTGAAATTTCCATGAACTAGTTAGGATGCAAATCTCCACCACTAAGCTACCCACCCACTTTATGACAAGTCAATTTACGATTTAGGTATGCTAATTTTTTGACACCTTTTTCACATTGTGAGATATTACCAAATAATTATAATGGTCATTTGGTTTTGTGTGGATCATGAACCATGTAAGGGTGTGTTTATTGATCTTACTCACCAATAAAATGTATGCATTGAATAATTTTTGTTTTATCATCATTTTATCAACAAGCATATGCATATTTGAAGGTTTATTTAAAATTGACTAATGATATGTTGATTGAAACTATAGGATACATTATTTTACCTTAATTTTATGGTCTAAAAGATGAGGGAAGTTCTTATTCTATGTCATATTCTTTCTTCTTTAGATGTATCTCATATTTTATTTGGGTATCCATGGATAAAGCAATATCAAACAACATCATCTATGTCATGCCATCAAGTATCAAATATGTTTGAACACTAGTAAAGAGGTTACAATTGCAAGAGATCCGTATATGCCTTTATTTTAGATTAAGTCATTTAACCTTAAATAATTTAAGAACATACATAAGGATCCTCTATATAAGTCAAGGATTCTTTGCCTAATTTTGTAAAATTTTCAAAAGGAATAACAATGGTGGGAAAATCAAGACAAGATGCAACAATTTAGAATTCTAAAGGGTTTACAATTATTAGAGCAAAGTAGGTTATATGTAGGTTTTATATTATAAAATGATTCAAGAATCTATAAGGCCAAAAGAACCATAAGCATTGCAAACTTTAGTTTAGAAGCATAAGGGATTGGATATTTTCATTCCTAAACATGGTTTTCATAAAAAAAATTACTCATGTAGCAAACACACTATAGAATTCACAAAGAAGGTTAGGGTTTTTAGCTTCATTTGTTATATGGTTTTTAGTTTTATTGTAATGTACGTAATCAATGATATGATTCTTGATTTTTTATAAGATTTAATATTATAACACGTTAACAAATCAAGCTATGACTTTCATGGTTCACTCCTACATGTATGAAATTTTCATTTTCATCTACAAGTTTAACCCTAAATTTGTAGTTTTAAAATTATTTTGTGACCTTGACCCCTACACTTCTAGTCTTTAGGAATTTATTTATCTCCATTTTTTAGACTATGTTGAGAACCATTATAATGTTCTTTTGCACTAACTTTCAGAGGAAACTCGTTTTTCCTTACTCAAACCCTTGGATTATGCAAAACGGGGAAACAAAACACTATATTGAAAATGCTTTAAAAACTTTCAAACAAGTGCAATTTGAATTCAACAAATTTAAAAAAATTTGCATATAGGGTTTCAAAATTAAACAAATACATGCATTTTGAACTCTAAAAAAATGGAATTTTAAATACCTCGTGCTCAATAGTGGTCGATATGCAAATTGGAATGATGAAGTTTGAAGAGAGGACCCGAAATTTGCTTTCGCTGGTGAGAAATTTTGTTGGGTCGCCGTTCGGATTATGTTCGTCGTGCGCAGGGAGACAGTGACTGACTGGTAAAGTTCACAGTAAAAATGTGAAAGTGAAAGCATTTTTTTTTGTTTTGTCATATTCAAGGGGTTCGGCCGAACCCCCTTAAATATTGTTTTTTATTAGGGGCGGTGACTAGTTCGGCAGAACCCATTTGATATGAAGAATGGGAAAAATTTGAAATTTCCTTCCTCTTCAAAAGTGTAAACCACTTATGTGGCTTCACCCACCTATGCACCCACAAAAATCAATGAAAATAAGAAACTTGGCAATGAATGGGACCACTAAAGGGTGTAAGCACAAATTTGATTAAGATTTTTGATATTCACATGTGATAATTTGATTAAGTGAATGTTAGGAAAGGACAAAGGGGACCGATAACCTCACTTTATAAAAGGGCTTTGTAAAACAACTTAGGGCACCGATAACTAAGCAAGTCAATGAACAAATAGAGCTAGAGAATTTAGGGATTTTTTTACCATAAAGTATAGAAAGAGCAATATTTTACAAAACCCTAGAAAGAATGACAACATTTTCATAAATTTGAAATATATGCAGAGGGATAGAACCAAAAAAATTAGAAAATGTACTACCGAGACCTTAGCAAGGAAATTTAATTGAGAATCTCAAAGAGGTACATACCCTAAGGAAAGTATTATTTCTCATTTTTTCTGAGTTTTGGACCTAGAAAAAATATCCAAGGTCCTTTGTTTACTTAATGCTACATCTCTATTTGCTTCTCTAGATCTTGTTTCTCTTTGTGAAGTTCTACCTTGTTTTAGATCTCCTCCCATATTAGTTTTCTTCTCTTTTTCTTTACATGAATTGGTGTCCATTCCTCATCTAGGGATGGAGTTGAGGGTTGTGCCAAATGGAGAAGGCATAGTAGCAATTTCGAGGCCAAGGAGGGATAGAGAATCCTTAATCCTACTATAGGATCCCTTTTCTTCAAACAACTATAGAGTCATATCGCCCTCGCTACCTTTTATTTGAATGCAAGCAGCTTGTAAGGATGGATTTGGATAGTTCATAAAGAGCTCCCAATTAATCTTATTCTCTGTTTCCTCCACCATTTCTCCTTCCTCTACTTATGTGTCTACCATTGTAGATCTAGCACTTTCTTTAACAATCTCATCAACAGGGGGGCCAACTGGAGGTGAATCTGGGGTTTTTTGTGTTAGGACCACCATAGGATCCATAGAGAGAGGGGGCTTTTGGTTCCACCAGTAATTTAGAGGAAAAACCTTCTAGAGGAAGGACAAGAAGGATCACTATGTTCCCCACCACACCGACTGAGCTAGATGAGACTAGAGGGGGGGCAAACAAATCCTGCAAAGCCTTTCTAGGGGAAACCATAGCTTGTTCCACTTTAGAGCCATAAATGACATCTTTGTGGCTTTATTCTTTTGATAATATTGTTTTTTACAGTTATTAATCAAATGACCGAACTTGTTACAAATCTGACAAAAGATTCCAGTATTCTCATACACAATAGGTTGCACCCAACTCCCAAGTTTTGATTTTAGGGTGATTTTGGTTGGAATGATTGTGTTAGTAGCAACATTAACACACATTCTAGAAAATACCAATCTAGATTTTTGAAGGAGAACCTTGCCATATGCTAGCAAGTGGCCAAAAGAGGGAAATGCTTTGAAATAAATTATAGTTCCAAATTTCTATAGGAAAACCAAGCAGATGGATCCAGGTGGGGGCAATAGCTCCCAAATCCTTAACTAGGTCAAATCTTGGTTTCCAATTACATAGGGAGAGGAAATTATTATAAGTTTTGTCTAAATCCGAAGGGCCTCCTATTAGGATCTTCACCAAATCTTCCTTATTCATAAATTTAAATAAAAAACAAGTCGTCAACCATAACACTTATGGTGACACTTCCTTTAAGTTTCCATTTTTTTTCAATAAGGCCCATTTCCTAACTTGGTCTATATTAGGTCTAAACAAGCATCATATTGAGAAGACCATCAAGCATGTCGATAGCAAGATCCTCATCTGAACAAGAGAGTTGGGGGACAAAAAACTTGCTAGGAAGAGGTGAAATCGAATCACTCACTTTATCCATAAAATAAATAGGGTATTCCTTCTCAAAAATGGATGAAGAAACAATCATAACAAATCTTACTCCAAAAAATTAGGGGTTAGGCCCCCCCGAGATCCCTACCAAGGGGACCATTAGGCTAGAATTTGACAAAAAAGATGCTTGAAAGAGAGCAAAGTAACAAAGTACGTGAAACAAAGTATGAAAAAATGAGGAAAAATCTCATGGAAACAATAGGAAAACACCACGCTAGATCTCAAAACAACAAAATATGAACCAAACTAGGAATTCATAAATCCCTGCTCCTGCTTCTCTTTTTTGTTTTGTTAATTATACTTTATTTTGGAAATTATTTGAGAGTTGTAAGATGACTTTGTTAATATTTTTTAACACCACAATAAATCATGTCTTGTTGTTCAAGGCTTATAAAATTTGTTAATAATAGTATCCCAACTAGGACTAAGATGGTAACTAGGACTAAGAAGGCATTTTTGCAAAAGAAAATTCAAGTGGGTATGACAAATATTTTTCTCAATGGGAAGCAATCTACAAGAAATTGGGAATGAAGGTCAATAGTAAAAGACCTTGATGTTATTCTAATGTAGAGCAATGACATTATAGATGGGCAAGAAGGGTGTTTATTCATATCTAATGAAGATGAGGAACTTCTTAAAAACTAGGTGGGAGGATTCAATTTTGAGGGAGGTTTTCAATTGGAAATTATATTTGTCCAAGTGCAAATTGGGTTGGGTTTTGTAGATTAATCAAATGGAAAGGAAGATGAGATGAAACATATTGATAGATCTATTAATAATATTTGATCTTGTAAAATGATATCTATTAGCTTTGAAATAGTTTAAAATTATCTACAATTTGAACCAACTTTCCTCTCTTTCTATAGTGACATCTCCAACCACAGGGATTTCCACTATTCGTAAATATATGAAACATCCACTTCAATTTTATCAACTTTCCTAGCTTTCTATGGCAACATCTCCAACCACAAAAAAGTTTCACTATTCTTAAAAATATGTGATGCAGGAGCATCCATGGCTCAATGAAATCCTGTATCAACGAATTGGTGACAAATTTCATTTTGCAATTTTTGATGTGTTTGAATTTCATGTTTGATGATTGAAATTCATATTTTGTTGTGAAATTGAATATCTTGTAATGTAGGAAAATTTGAATTTGAATTTGATTTTAATTTGGGTCAAATTGATAAAGGGAATCATGGAGAATATGCTTTAAAATTGAAAAAGCAGAAAAAAAGAAATTAAAGGCGTGGGTTTTTGGGAGCCATTAAGACCATTTGTAACTCCCATTTTGAATTCTCACAACTCCTAAAGAATAGGAACCTAGGAGGTGGGTGCCCAGGTTGAGGAATATGTTTTTTTTTGCTTTATTTGTGAAAGCATAAAAGCCATTTAAAGCCATATTGCATTTTTGACCAAATTGGAAGATTAAAACATATATTTTATTTAGGTTTGAATGTTAAATTGTATTTTATTTTCCCTTCTTCGAGGTGTGGCATTTATTTTCTAAGGTGCTTTGGAATGAAACCAAAATGAAACCAAAATGCAATGAAATTACATTCCAGGAAATCATGGAGAGATAAAATTGAATTTCTTTCATTTTTTAGAAAGTTTTTTCAGAGAGGAAAAACATAAGAAGAGAAGCAAAGGCATAGCATACTTGTAAATGGGCATTTCATCGATGGATTGGCAGATTTGTGAGTGTTGACAGAGGAAAAATCAACACTTTGTGCAGATTGAAGACATTGATTGTGAAGTGGTTTGAAATTTTAGGTGTTGGAAAGAAGATTAATTCTAGGCTTTGATTTACTGCTACAAATCAAATTGTATGTGGTTGCCAGGGGTGGGTTTCTTGTGGCTTGTTATAGCCTTTTTCCATATGATTGGATTGTAATGGCTTGATTTCCCATCTATTAATTCAAAAATTTACCAGTTGCACATTGCAACCAGGGCTTGGAAATTGTAATCCAATTTCTCTATGTTGTTGAATATTATTTGTGATCTTTTTAAATTTCATTTGTTGTAAATTAGTTTAATTTAAATAACTCATACATTAATATGAGGCACTTGCTTCAGTTTCTTCAACTTAGGTCACCATTAGTTCACCCTTTGTCATTGAAGATTTTTTTATCAAATATAGAAAAAAAAAATTATGTCTAACTTTATTATATGTTCTTTTGATATTTTATATTGTAAAGAGTTTGTCAATTGACAATAGAAACATATATGATCGTTTGAAATTTTCTATTAATTAACAATTAGGCAAGACCCTATCCAACTACTAGAACCTCTAGTTTCTAATTAAAGGTTATTTGGTGACTTTTAAGGATGTATTAAATTTTAAAGCATAAATACTATGTAGTTTCTAATGGTTAATCCATCTAACTACATCATTAATTTTGATTTTTTTATTTCTAAAAATAAACTTTATTTGTAATTATAATTCTCAAGGAGAAAGCAAATATATTTTTAGGGTTTTTCACTTTGTAATTGTTGATTGATGAGTTATTATCTTTTATTTTTATTTTTAAGAGAATTTTTTGATACATTTATATTTTGACAAATCATATTATTGTGTTCACTCTTTTCTTATATGCTCAAATCCACTTGTTTATCTCGAGGCCCATTCCCTCAAGCTAGCCACCTCTGTTGTGTTGGGCCCCTCTTGATGTCCCCATTGGGTTAGACACTCGAAGTGGTGCCGATGGTTTACTTTGCGCCCATTCCTCAGTGCGCGGGGGTTTGCCGCAAAGTACATTTCTTTGGAAAAAAATCCACTTGTTTATCAACATAATCATTATATTTCCTTCCAATTAAATACTAGTTTAAATTATACAAGACTAATAAAAAAAAATCGAACACATTATTAGTTTTTGATTGAGATGAGCCAAAAAACACATTATTACTTGCAAAAGGCCTAGAATTTGACGGCCACCCCTATAAAAAAATGTTGTTGAAATTTTTTATAGTTTAATCCTTATATTCATCTATCCTAAAACATAAATTATTTGCAAAAGCCAAATAAAATTTCAACATGCTCACCAATAAACACAAATTTTGTATTAAATGTAAAATAGTGAAAAATTGTGTTATGTTATGCATATGGATATCCTATATATATTAAAAAAGTATAAAATTAGAAAATATTGATAATTAGAAATAAATATAAAAATCTTAAGTTTATTGTTACAATTAATAATAAGAAGTTTTTAAATTCATATAGAAAACTAGCACTTGCACCCCAATCAGGTGCAATACGTACGCCGATAGGCTTAGAAAATGTGCGTGACTGTTGTTTTCTGGCGTCAGTCTCAAGGAGATTTTCCGGTGTTAGACTAGAGGAGATCCCGGTGGGGTTCCCCCACATAATAGCCTATCACTAATAAAGGTGTAGTTCTAAAGAAACATAAAAACATTTGTTCCAATTCTATAAGCCTACACACAATACAATCGTGGAGACGATACCATTAGAAGAAATCATTTAAATTCTAACAAACCTTTTATCTTGACAAGCATCTTAAAGAATACATATTTCATTAACATACCAATTGAGAAATTCAATTTCCATTGACAGACTATTAACAATTCAGCTTCAATCTGTCACCATTAAGACATTCAAGGGCCGAAATACATACCCAATTTTCAAGGTAACTCACACATTCAAGAGCCCAAAAAGAAACCCAATAAACCCTTATCATTCCATAAGCCATAAATTTCAAACTCAATGTGGCTCGATGTTCACAATATTTCATACTGATTGATCAAATAAATCAATATCATACAGCTGTTTCACCCAATTAAGAAATCACTGACTCCCTTTGAGTACTAATAATTAACCTAAATTGCACAACATAGCTCTACTAACCTCCATGCTAACCTCTTCCAATAATGAAATTCACTAAATCACAATTGAGCAGTTGTTCTGCACAATTAAAAAATGTATTTAACCCCTTTGTATCCAATTCATGATAGTTGCTCAACCAAATAACTCAGTATTCACTATATCCATTCAATAAATCAGAATTGTACGGCTGTTGTTCCCAAGTGGTCATTTGAAAGTTACTGAATATTTTTTTGTCAACTACTTTAACGATTGCCAATATAACTCGGTGTTCACTTTACTCGATGCCAAACTGCTCTGGCCACTCCATTCAACAAACACAGCTGTTATATACACCCAAATGAAAATAATTTTACTAAAATTGATCAGAATTGCACAATATGACTCAGCCTCGCAATACTGCATGCCCATCTATTCCAATCAAGCCTTTCAATCGTTCAGAATTACAACGCTGTTTTACCCAATTACAGTACTTGAAACACTTTTTAGGCCAAATTCATTAGAATCACACAACTATTCATATAACTCAGTACTGAATTCATATAGACGATATCGAAGTTAATGCAATGGAATCACTACGATAAGCACTAGCTAAGAGAGCCACCAGAGATTTGCAAGCATTTAAAAATGGCACCATCTAATTGACTAAAGCCATCTATATAAGGAGAACTTAGTCTTGCTAATCTATCATATCATATAATCGTGAAAATTATTGAATCCCTTTGCATCAACTTCATTAACAATCGCCAATATGAGTCACTGTTCTCTTTAGTCAATGTTGACCTGCTATGGCCACTCCAATCAACAAATTAGCATACACAACTCTTACATACCTAATGAAAATAATTACTGAACCTACTTTCTTTTCTCAAATTCATGAGAATTGCACAAAATATGCCTCAGCCTCGCAAAACATCATGCATCACTATTACACTCAATCCTTTCAACCGTTCAGAATTGTGAAGCTGTTTTTACCCAAAGGGCCAAATACAGTTACCGAACCACTTTATAGGCTATTTCATCAGAATTGCGCAATGGTTCATATAATTCAGTAAAACAATAATTTAGAAGACATCAAAGTTAATGTGGTGGAATAACTGCTGCAAGCCCTAGCTAAGCGAGCCGGTTGAGATTTGCAAGCATTTAAAAATGGTGCCATCTATTTGACTAGAGATATCTATATAAAAAGCTCTTATTCTGCTAGACAATCATATCATATAATCGTGAAAAAGGAATACCTTGTGCGATCTGAAACAGGGATTGAATGAACACACAGTTTTCACCCCAAAATTATATTCCAATAAAATTCAGTATTTACCGTAATCCACTCTGATCAATCCATTCCCGCTTTAAAACCCAATTAAAAGATCATTGAACCCCTTCAGTAAAAACAATTCAATGAAACGTCCATATTATCATAAAACAGTCTATCTCAGATACCCCAATAATGTATATTAGCAGTTATCTGCATTACAATTTATGCATCTATTAGAAAAGCAATAAAACAAAACAAAACTTTCTAAAAACTGAAAATAAAAGCTTGCCCCTTGATTATTACTCCACGTTTGCCACAGTGCACATTATTATCATGCAAGCCTATTTTTCAGATTGCTCATTTAGCATCACCAATAATCTCTGCAAGAACATTATCCCTATTTAAAATGATGGAAATAGTTCACATCTCTCACAACAATCTTTTCCAACGGTCTTGGAGATAAATTTTGTTGCAGTGTGGCAATCAGCATATACTCAAAGGTTCTTAACAACTCTACTAGTTCGTTCCAGGGGGCATGTTTAACAAACCAAATACAATTGCCAACTTCTCACTTTGGTGGCAAAGAAATAATTATTTTTCTTCCTCGTCAATATCATCAAGTGAATATCATGAATCTGGAAAATACCCTATTGCCTTCATCTCCCACACCAATTTCTCTGACGTTGCATAAATCTCCTCTGTCTGCGGATGTGATCTGTCTCCTACATAAAAAGCATGTACCATTTTATGGCCTTCAATCCAGCTACATCCAGGGATCTTTTTAATTCCTCTATCTTTCATCAATGTTCTTACTATTTGAACCTCACCCCACCTGCCCACTTCTGCATAGATATTTGAGAGAAGAACATGAGAAGAACATGAGTCGCAGTACCTTTAGGATCCAAATCAAAAAGCAACGTTACTGTATATATGCTTAGTCCTATATTCATATGTGATCTATAGGCACCAAGAAAACACAACCACACAACCACCACAAGTTTAACTAGCATCTTAATGATAAAGTTTTGGGTATCCTTGAGATAGATAGCCAGCACGAGCAAGAAGGTCAACCATGCACACATAATGATCAACCATAGGTGTAATGCAATAAGGGTTACCCATGTGATTGAAGTACGTACAACCCTCATCCACTAAGCCCACATGGTTGTATGCAGATAGAACACAAGCAAAGCTTGCAGTGTTAGGATACATTTCAGAATGTTTCATTAATTCAAAGATATTGAGAGCATCCTTGCAAAACCCATTTTGTGCATATCCTGCTATCATTGCATTCCATGAAATGACATCTCTTCAGGGCATTATGTCAAACAGTTCAGGTGCCTTGTCTATGCTTCCACACTTTGCGTACATGTCTACCAGAGCATTTCCAACTTTAATATCTGAGTTAAAACAACCTTCCATTATACTTTGATGGATGTCCATACCCTGTTCCAGAGGTCCCATTTTGCCACAAACAGGAAGGATACTGGCAAAGGTTGTGGAATCTGGCTTTACACCTGCCAGTTGCATTTGCTTGAAATTTTGTAAAGCCTTTTCAGCAAATCCATTTTGTGCGTATCCAGCAATTATTGCATTCCATGAGATGACATCTCTTTGGGGCATTCTGTCAAACAGTTCACATGCCTTATCTATGCTTCCACATTTTGCATACATGTCTACCAGAGCATTTCCAACTATAATATCGAACAAAAATCCCCCTTCCATTATGCTTTGATGAATATCCATACCCTATTCCAAAGCTCCAATTTTTGCACAGGCAGGGAGGACGCTTGCAAAGGTTGTGGCGTCTGGCTTTACACCTATCAATTGCATTTGCTTGAAAGTTTCTAAAGCCTTTTCAAAAAGCCCATTTTGTGCATATCCTACAATCATTGCAGTCCATGAGATCACATTTCTTTGAGGCATTGTTTCAAACAATTCAAACGCCTTTTTCATGTTTCCACATTTTGCATACATGTCTAACAGGGCAGTTGCAACTACAACAGTTGAGGAAATTCCTATATCATTTATGCTTTGATGGATGTCCATACCCTGTTCCAAAGCTCCCATTTTGGCACAGGTTGGAAGGATACTGGCAAAGGTTGTGGAAATTGGCTTTACTCCTGCAAATTGCATTTGCTTGAAAGTTTTTGTAGCCTTTTCAATAAATCCATTTTGTGCATATCTTGCAATCATTGCAGTCCATGAGAGTACATTTCTTTGAGGCATTTCTTCAAAAAGCCTTAATGCCTAGTCAAGATTACCATTTTGTGTGTATCCTGCAATCATTGCATTCCATGAGATGACATCTCTTTGAGGCATTCTGTCAAACAGCTCACGCGCCTTGTCTACGCATCCACATTTTGCATACATGTCTACTAGATCATTTCCAACCGTAATATCTAACAAAAACCCTCCTTCCGTTATCCTTTGATGGATATCCATACCATGTTCCAAAGCTCCCATTTTGGCACAGGTTGGGAGTACGCTGGAAAATATGAACTGGTCGGGTTGGAAACCTGTTCGTTGCATTTGGTGAAACAATGCGACTACCTCGTGAGGATACCCATGTCTTTTGTACGCTGCAACAATCGTATTCCATGAGACATTGTCTCGTTCTTTCATGTGGTCAAAAACTCTACAAGCGACAACCAAACTCCCACACTGGACATACATGTAAATAAGCTTATTATGAAAGTTGTGCGTAGGTCAAAACAAGTGGCTCCTCTTCCAGCAGAGCCGTGAGCTTTCTCACCGGGCAATGATTAAGGTTTGAAAGCGATTGACAGAGGTGCACATTGCTGGCAGCTATTATTTACCGTGTTACGTAGGTGGTCCTGCGAATCCCCATCACTACTGTGCCGCTCTCCATTATTTGAGAAAACTGAGAAGATCTCCCGACGGCCATGAACTTCTCCCTGACGGCGTCAGACTGGGGGACCGGTGGGGTCTTTCCACGTAAATAATTAGTGTTCCCGGAATAGTTCGTGGGGTTCTTGCAGGCATTTGACTGTATGAGATGCCGGTGGGGTTCCCCCACATAGAATAGCCTATGGGCTAATAAATATGGTTAAAATATTCAAAAAGTTAAAAAATAATTATAAAAATGTTAAAATCTTAAATTTATTGTTAAAAATATTTAAAAAATTAGAAAGAACTATATTTAATCTTGAAAAGATTATATTTTGAACAAATTTTGAATTAATAAATATATTTATAATAAATCATATTTAAAATTAGAAAGAATTATTTCAATTTTAAAATAATTTATATTTTTATCATAAACATTATATATATATTACAATAATTTTAAGTGTCATATTTATACGGTCTAATAAATTTTTAAATCCAAAAAAACGGTCAATAGACCATCAAATTCGAGGCCTGGTGGCAAACACCAACCATTAGTTATGCTAGCATACAACTTTTCTTGGTGGAAACCCTAATCTCTTCTTTTGTTGTTGCCCCAGCTTCCATGATGAACAGCCGTTATGCCGTAAACTATTTGTTGTTGGAGCAGCTCCCATGGACTCCAGATTATGCTGCAAACTGTTTGTTATACACCCATTCCATTTTCGCAATGTTTTCTCAACAGAAGCTCATTCGCAGACCCTCTTTTCACACTTTGCCTCCTCCAAACTTAACATGTCTGAGGCCGACATCATTCGGATCTTCAAGTTGGCCCCTCAATTGCAGAAGCTTCGAACCCTCCACAACGTAGAGCAGTTTTTTCATTCGTTGAAGAAGCGCGGCTTCACTGAAGTCCAAATTGCCAATATAATAAGGATTCAACCCCATCTTGTCGGATTTACAGAAAGAATATTAGAACCTAAGATCAAAGTGCTGGAAGATTTCGGTTTTGTGGATCAAAATCTGGTCAAACTTTTGGGTAGAAATTCCAGTATGTTGATCCTCAGCCTCAAGAACGAGCTCCTTCCCAAGATGGAGTTTCTGAAGAATGTATTTCAGTCCCAGGATGTGTTTGTTAAAGCCCTGTTAAGAGCACCAAGACTTGTCAGTTTAAGCTTGGAGAAGACCCTGAAGCCCTCGCTTGCTTTCTGGAAAGGATGGGATTTTTGTGGGGCGGAGCTCGTGAATTTCTTACTGGTAAATCCGATCGTTCTCTCACGTAGGTCTCTAATGCCTGCACAAGTGGATCTCGTTCACAAGATTGGCCCTGACAAAGGAAGCAAAATGTTCAAATATGTTTAAGTGCAGTTGCTGTTAGCCGCATGGAAACGTTAGAGACCAAGATAGAGAATCTCAAACTGTGCGGGCTCTCGACTGAAGAAACCTTGCAACTGCTTCGAGCTGCCCCTCAAGTCATTTTTCTCTCCAAGGAAAATGTTAGTGAAACGATAAACTTTCTAGTTAATAACATGGAGCTCCCCGCAAATTATGTAGTGAAGCACGCTAGCTTGTTAAAAATCAGTTTATGAGGCCCAGAGGTCTGGTTTGGCTGAAAATCAAATCCATCGATGATCTCAACCTACCTGTTTTGACGGTATTGACGATGTCAGAGGCGAGTTTTCTCACCAAGATTGTTAAAGGGCATCCTGAATCTAAAACACTGTTGAAAATTCATGAAAATGCCATCTCTAATGCCTCCAATCGCACAAAGAGCTCAACAGAAACATAAATTTGGATGGGGAAAGTGAGAGACGGAACTCAAAAATCATAACAAGCTTATTTAGTTTTTGGCAGAAGACAGACAAGCCCTCCCCGTTCAGGGGTTGGCTGAGCATTATACATTCATGGAGGTACCATTTTCAACAACAGGAGCTATGTCGATATACCCTCTGCCCTGCGCTCTGTGTCTAGTTGCCCATCAAGGAAGGTAGGCATTGTAGTTATTAAATTCTTCAAGTGAGCTAATTGCTATCACTGTAGCCATTAAATGTGATGTAATAGGTGATTATCAATAGATAGAAATTTTGTTATTTCTGAAAGTCATCTCAGAAATTGCATCATTATGTTCCAAATGGGAATCATGCTAGATAATGGAGTGAACAGCTAACTGTACAAAATTTTCAGCATACAAATTTTCCAGCCCACAGATGTTTGCAGAATTTGTAATTATATTTTTGATGTGGTACTATTTAGAACATCGGAGTCAGTTTGTGTGAAGATGCCATATAAGTCCTTAAAAGAATACATGAAATCTGTAAACCAGAACAGTAGGCTTTTCAATTTACAGCGGAAGTTCATCAGCAATTGGACAACATCAGAAAGCATTTAGTTGGAAGTTAGTTAAAATGGTTTTAAGTAGAATTTTGGGACTGACACTGACCAGATCCATGTCAGGCTCTCGTTTGACAAATTTGAAAATTATATTTCAAGTTAAAATAGATTTTGATTGTTTCCAATTCAGAATAATCAATAACATCAATGACGTATGGATCAAAACTGCAATTTCTCTCAAAATTCTCGAACAATCTGCAAACTATTAAATTTCAATGGACTGGTTGTTGTGTTACACTTAGCAGATACCCAACTGGAGAAACTGATAATGATTTGAGATCATTCATAAATTAAACAAATTGTTGAGGGTTTAAAAAAGCTGCTGCTAAACAAATCAATGCTGAAAATGAAGATGAGTGTTTTAAGTTTTGGTTTTTAAGATTTTTAATAATGTTATGACTTTTTGAAACAAAGAGGTCCTGAGATTGATTGATTTAGAACACACAAATGCAGAAGGTTATTAGGTTGGTTTTTTGGATCAATATAATTCTCTGTAAAATAATGTGAGTTGACTGAGTCAAGGAAGCAAAACCTGCTGCTGCTGGCGCAGCTCAGGGCTTTGCATGTCTACCACAGATGCATGGTCTATCAAAGTTCTGTTTTTAAATAGTGTTTCTTTGAGTTTTGAAGATGGGAGGATAGATTTCAGCTAGGACAATTTTCTTTTCCAGATTTTTTGTACTGCAGTCAAAATAAAATTTGAAAAATTAAGTACAAAAAGGTTTAAAATAAGTTGCAATTTCTCGTTTATGTAAAGAATTTGAGTAAAAGAGTTGTATTGCTGTATGGCATTTTGTATCGAAGACAACAAATATTTTTATGTCTTCACCTCTATCTTCAGCGTCTTGAATGGAAGTCGTATCATTAACCAAGAAGTTTCTTATCACCAAACCACATATGTCCCATTCTAGGAAATGAACCAAAACCCCAGGGATGTTTCCAAGTTGCACAGTTTTTAAGCATGCTACAATTTTCATGGTAAACACCTCTATTACTATACTGATCATGCAATGTATTACCACTTTTTTTATGTCTTGTGGCAGGATTCTGCCAACTCTCCAGCCTATATACAAGTTTTTAATGCAGTATCACATGTATGTATCAGTGAAAGCCATTTTCATTTTCTGTTATCTAATAGATCTTTACATTTTGGCAAACATGATGTATTCAAAGTTACATTTTATGACTTATAGTTATTGTTCATCTTACCATCATCAAGTATTATAGATAAACAAAATCTCTCTACAGTCACACAGGCACAAAAAATAAACTGCTATGTTTGAAAATGTACATATCAATGCAAAACAAAAGGAAACATACAAATTGTTTAGATGTCAGCACCCAGAAACAAAATTTGTAGTAGATCACTGCAACTTATATGTATGTTATCAACAGCGCTTTGGGATTATCTCCCCAAGCAAAAGTGATTGATCTAAAATTCATATAATCACTAAGAAAATTCTTACCTTAGAATGAACCTATAAGCATGCCCACCTTCAAGATTGTATATCACATCCCACCTTCACAACTATATAGTTAAACAAATTTTAAAAGCATCAGTGGCTATTTGCAAGATTGTACTAATGGAGGATTTACTTTACCACAACAAAATATTGGGAAATCAGTGTTTCAAGGAATATTTTTGGAGAATTGAAGAGAAAAAATGATGTAGTCCTCTGACATTGATGAAATACACACATATTTTCAGCTGCCGGCATTGATGACAATCGTTTCTGCAGATCTCTCCATTCCAATTTACAATGTAGGGAAGCCTACTCCTGCCTAATGTAGGGAAGCCTACTCCTGCCTGATGTAGGACCATAGTTTTTCACTTACATGGACTTCAATTATAAATTTATAATCCAATATTTTTGGAAATAATCTTAGACATCGAATCATGTTATGTAACAATTCATGCTCCTTTCGACACTGTAGCGTATGAAACAACCATTCAATTATGTTGTCACGAGTATGTGCATAAGACAATCTAAAAATGTCATTGAAAGAACGTGTATGAGACTAATAATTTCATAGCAAGAACAACTTGTGCTTGATGATACCAAACACAAATTCTAGAAATCTTAGGGGACAAAATAAATGTCATGTGAGAGTCTTACCTTCACTTGAATCTAACATTAACAAACATAAACTTGGTATTATAATGTCTAATACCATTCAAAAGGATTGAATATATGCTAGATAGAGAAATGAAGGATATGATTCTTTCTTGTTTACACGACTTTGACATGGTTTAATTCATTTGTCATTAATTGTACATTTTCATATGAGATAGATGTTAGTATCATACTAAATAATATCTTGTAATAGAATAAATGATGTAAGTCTACTTGTGATCACAATTACATTGATAAAGCAAGTCTTTCATCATTGTATTGAGACTTCGTGAGTCTTGCAGGACCTATAGAGTTGTGAGCCAACCTTGAGCAATCGGCTTCATTGTGGGGGCTAGTGTGACTTGCCTTGGAAATATTTCCATAGAAGTTCAAGATTTGGATAGCAAAAACACTGTGTCATTTGATACAACAAGAAATCTTTTTCACACCTGTCAAATTTGATTTATGTGATAATGTTCCTTGCCCCATTTGCAACTCAGACTTTTTTATTATTTAGTTTAACATTAAAAGTTTGTTCACATCAATTAAAATCTCTAGAAATTTAAAGGAAATCCCTAAGTTTGTGGACTTCAAACAACTATAAAATTTAGTATTCAAATTAAGAAGATTACATTAATTTGTGCCTCTCAAGTGTTTTTTTTTTTTGTTATTCAATTTGATCTCGAAGGTATTTGAAATTATGTATAAGTGTTAAATTTACTGCATAATATGACATACATGTCATGTGCCCTCTTCCTTGAGGCCGACCAAAGCCTCACTCACCAAAAGTGTTTTTTGACATTAACTTTAAATACCTATATATTTATTAGTCCCTGCATTATAAGCGGGGAACTAATGTTATTTTCTCAATTTTGCATATTAAAATTGATTTTCGGGAACCGTGCCTAAAAATATTTTAAATAGTTTTGCCGATGTTGTGGGAAATATTTATTAAAGGCTAATTATCAATGTTTTTTTTGCAATTTTGTCATTGGATGGTGGTATTTTTCTCATAGTTTTGATTTTTTTTAATTTAAAAAAAAAAATTGATTGTAGGGAGCTTTGCTATTGGAAATATTTCATGAGTTTGTTGGTATAGTGGTGTCTTCGCATGCACTCTTTGTGGGGACACATGGTGTGTCAAGCAGTACATTTGCATTTACTATTTGTGAGTTCTCATTTATTGTGAGTAGAGTGTAGTGCAGCCATCATTAGTGGTTTACGATGTGAAGTTTTAAGTTTGTCAAGCAAAGTATTATTTGCGTTGTCTGTTCATTTGGCCAAGTTGTTTGATGAGGCTAAAATTTGTGTCTGTTGAGAGGGTTTGCATCTATGGTGTTCGAAGCGACAAAGGTGGCGCTTGTAAGTTTTTGTATCTACTATATTTTCTTTTTTCGGTTGTCTGATGTCCACCATTTTGGAGTTGAAAAACGAAGCATTTGTAAGCTCCTATATCTTTACAGTGTCGTTTTATAGTTTTTTGCATGTCTGCATTTTATGGATTAATGGCTATTGTTTGCATGCATGCATTGCAATTGCACTTGAATTTATTAAATGGCAATGAAAATTAGGTGTAAGAATTGGAAAATGTCTAGGTATAAAATCATTAATTTTTTTTTTGTTCAAAGAGTTTATGTGTATTGTGTGGGGAGGACAAACGACTTGTTTGTAAGTTGGTATGTCTTTTACAGTGTCATTTTATAGTTTTTTGCATGTTTGCATTTTATGGGTTAATGGCTATTGTTTGCATGCATGCATTGCAATTGCACTTGAATTTATTAAATGTCAATGACAATTAGGTGTAAGTAATTGGAAAATGTCTGGGTATAAAATCATTAAATTTGTTTTTGTTCAAAGGGTTTATGTGTATTGTGTGGGGAGCGAAAAATGACTTGTTTGTAAGTTGGTATGTCTTTTATAGTGGTTTACATCTTTTCATTTTATGGGTTAATGTATATTGTTTGTTCTTGTTTGCATTTTGGGTGTTAATGTCTATTATTTGCTATGCTTGACTACTTTTATGGGTTAGTGTCTGTTGTTTAGTTAAATACTTAACACCATAATTCATTATTTTCGATTTGTCTACTAGTCATGATTAAGAATGGAAATACCTAACTTCACTTCAATCTATTTGATGAAAATGAGAATTGTTCGTGTTTGAAATATTTCTTGGCTTAGAAGTTTTAAGGCTGTCAACGAAAGTATTATTAATTAATTTGGATTATTTTTCCATTTCATTGGGTTGTTTATGTCAGTGTATTTATGAGTTAGTTTTCCTTGTTGAGTTAAGACTTAACACGATAGTGTGCTTGTCATGATGAAGAATGGAAGTAATATTTTCTCCGCACGCATGTATTGACACATACGAATAAGAATCGATGATATATAATCATAAAAATGAAATAATGGGAATAAGAAAATCAAACAGAGATTCTTGAAAGCAAGTTTGTATGGTAACTGCATAATGAGGTAAATCTTAAATTTGTTAAGCTATTGAGAAATAAATATTTATAGAAACTTCATTCAAGGGTTTTAAACTCGATAATACCATCAAGTAATTATTTTCAACTAGAGACACTTCAAGTAGAATACCAACTTTGGAAGGAAGCATTTTATCTTCTCCTTGCTTATTAGTGATTACTCCTACACAACTACAAAAATAAAATCAAGTATTTAGCCTTGTTCTTAGAATATTTTTGTGTGCATGATTGGTCTGATCTAATGGTACACTATAACAACTAGCACTTGCACCAGAGGGGGTGCAAGGGGTGCGCCGATAGAAAAGTATAGTGAAGTATTAATGGGATTAGAGTGTAAATTAATAGTGTAGAAGTTGAGAAAGCCAACTTCACAGACCCCGAAGATCACCTGCATGCAAATAACCTGTCACAGAAAGAAGAGATGGAGACAAACAAGCAAGGGTGCTCTAAAAGCTGAAAAATGTATTGTCAAAGTAAAGAAGTAAATGTACAATTTGTTCAATAGTTGGGTTGAATGCTGAAATTAGCTTAAGACATAGATGACAAAACATATTGTAAAATATATACAGTAAGCATGGAGAATAACTATAGTGTAAAATCTATACAATTTTGTATGAATTATATAGTATATGTTACAATTTTCATTCTCCCAAATATATACATAATTATAACTATGTATCATGAGTTGGTGGATATAGGTCCATGGGTGGATGCATGGGTAAATGCATGGATGAATGGATATTTTAGGTATGCAAAGGAGGGTAGGGATTATGTTGTGGTAAGAAAACTAATTGGGATTGAGGATGGTCATTTGGATAATAGTTGATGGCTAAGATAATGGTGGGTAGGATGAGTGATAATGACCCATGTCAAGAAATTTACCAAAAGCAAGTGTAAAATTTAAACTTTAAATTGACCAAGATCAAGATGATTTGGAATATGGATGGTGATGGGGGAGCATTCATTTGATCGATGGTTCATGGATGTATGGATTTTTTTATGGATTAGTTGGATGGAGTGGTGGATTTATTTTGGATGGGATGAGATGCTTATACCTAATTTGGCACATGTAGATGTTTCATTACAGACATGACTCTTGTTTGTTGGATTTTTTGTATGGTACTTGCCTAAAGTGACACCATTAGTGGTTTTCTATAGAGTACTTTGGGAGTTAACATCATCTAGATGCATACATCGCAATAGGGAGCCAGTAGAGTCCTTATGATAAAGAGTTGTTGTCAACACATGGTTTATGTGAGAGTTGGATATCATGGATTTCAAAGTTGATGGTGGAGTACTTTGAGTGATATGAGATGTAGATTGTTTGTTTCACAGTTTGGAATCTTTGGGTTTCCAAACTTGGGAGGATTTACAATGGTGGGTGGATATGGAGATTTGATTGGGAGATTTATTTCCATATATATTGTGGGCCGCTATTGAAGCTTTATTGTGTACTTGTGGACTTTTTTTGATGGATGACCTTCCCCTCTCGCTTTTCCACCATTATTTCTTTGACAAATGGTGGTTGATAGGGATGATTTTTTATTTATTTTTGGGTATCCTTTTGCATTTTATTTGTCCACCTCAATCATTTGTTAATTTCTTTGATAAATGTTATGCTCATGTGGTTGGGCACAATTTGTGGGTGGGATGATTAATTATATGTATAGTTGTAGCATTGATAGTAGGTTTATCATAAGGACCCTTCATTCTCCCTATGTGGGTGTTGCACTAGACAAAGTTCCTGATAGTGTTGTAGAGTTATCACTTTAATGGTTGGGTTCTTTAATTGGTATAAAATGAATTGCTATGAAATTCTATTGGATCCTCTTTGCTTTGAGCTATAACTAGGAATTTAGAGTAGAGGACTCTTGCTCATTGATAATGATGTTTAGGGTAGGAGGCTTTTTTGTTTTTGAAGAACATTTACATGTGCAGTGGGAGTAAGCATCTCACGGGTAGAGGGAGGAGTAGGTGATATATGGATATGGTCATCATTTTGTGACATCTTGTATGGATTGGACACTTGATCTTGTTTCTAGATGTTGTTGTCTTCAATATGCTTTGGTTCATGTTCTTGACATGGATCAATTGTAAGGATGTATTTACTAGAAGTGGATTTGGAAATGACCATTGGTAGACTTTGGAAAAATATGTTCATCATACTTTGGAAAAAAGTATTCAATTTTGTCCTTCAACTTTGGTTGAGTAGTGACTGTTGGTGTTTGATCTTCATTGCTGCTAGTTGTTTTAGAAGTATACGAATTTTGAGCATTCACCTGCATGCGATGAATCTTAGATGTAAATATAGAAATACTTATTTATATTATGTGAAGATGGTAATAAAAATAAAACAATGTAATTATATGCATAGCAATATTTGCAGTAACTTTAATTATGCTATGGGAATTTATAGTGTTTTTGTATTACTTACTTGGATATTGAAAAGTGAATGTAAGTTCTACAACAATTTCATCTATGTTGGTTGTCTGTATTTGATGGGTCCATGTGTTGGCATTGGATGAATTGGCATATCTTTTTTGTGTTTTTCTTTTGTTATAATAGCCTGCACAATCTAAGAACAGGTTAGGCAACCCAATTTGTTAGTGCAATGATGGTTTTATGCAAACTGCAAAATTTGAAAAAAAGGGTGAAAGATTATGTTTTGGGTGGAAGTAAATACTAGTAGCTATATTGAAGCAACCGTTGCAAGAGTATAGTAATGTGGAACATCCACCTGCATGTGATTGCAAGTGTGGTGTAAGTATAGAAATAGTAAAATGTAATGTATTAATATGGTAAGGAGTAAGGTAAACAAATACAATGTATTGAGAGAGTGGTATGTTTATGTATGCGTACTTGTACTCATTATAATGAGAGGAGATGTAGTCGATGCTCTTCTTTTTTCCTGATAATTGTGTATGGATTATTCTTCATTCTTGAGTATCGATCGAAGGAAAACGGTGGTTCTATCCTAAGTCCTTGTATTGATTTAACTCTAGATATAGCTATAAAAGTCAATCCTTGTCTTTCTTTTTTACCTATATCGATAGTTGCTCTTTCAATTGTTAATCCTTGGGATTTGTGTATTGTAATTGCCCATGCCATGCATAGTGGTAGTTGTCTGTGGTTACCTAGAG
>VDFB02285060.1:0-26642 GCA_007258455.2 Sequoia sempervirens | reverse complement strand
TATCCTTAAGACTTTTAATTTTATAGCCCCATTGAAAGCAATCATTGAAATGAGAAACCGGTGCTGGTTTTCTCTAATGAATAAAATGTTGCTTCTATTAAAAGGATCCTGTAAGCTAAAAAATATAGAAAAAATACATTCCAAGTACATTGTTGGGCTTTTTCTTGAACAATAAATTGACCATGTATTAATTTCTACACAGTGCTTTGTTAATATAAGATGAATTTCTTGAAAAATATAAATAACACACAGTACATATTAGAGTTGGTTTCAGTGCTATTAGCATATTGCATATGGCATATTTCCTACCTTGACCAAGTTTGTACAACTGTTTGTAACAAATGATATTCTAAAGTTAATGAAAGAGACTTTCTATACAAAAATGTTTTGTTCAAGAGCATAAGCCCATGCCTGAGGTTGATTCCTTAAATTTTCAAAGATTGTTTCATGGTTATCTACTTATCTTATCTGAATCCCTGCTAAACCTAATTTATTGAATCTTATTGATAATACTTAATGAATATGTGCAGGTTCAGGAAAGTTCAGCATTCCCAAATTGATTTCCTATGGGAATGTATGGTTTGGATCTAGAGTACGAAGTGGTCAAAATGCAATATTCAGATCATTAAATACATCAATATCTGAGAATCATTTTCAAGGGAAGGTTAGCAAGTTTTTGGTTCTTTGTGTTGTTTTAGCTCTTCCTTTTTGTTTGCTGCAAAGACTAGGTTAGAGTTAAAAGAGTAAATATATATGTTATATCATCTTCATATATTTTTGAAGGCATACTGCCTGAGTTGGCCTGATGGTGAAGGCATGTGTACTCCATAGTGGAGGTCACAAATTTGAATCTGGAAGGAATTTAGTGTGTGTGCCTCGTTAAAAGTATATAAAAGTATATAAGGTAAATGGAAAAACAACCTTCTTGTGGAATGCTTGCATATGTTGTTTCTCATGCACCAAATTGGTGCAGGCTTGGTGGTGACCTAAAAATCTGACATTGCCTAACTACCTTTATTTTCTTTATTTTGTATTTGTGCTTTTAGCTTTAAGTTCATAATCTCTTGTTTCTTTTTGGTAGTGGAGCTTGTTTTGGGCCCCTCTTGCTACTGTTACTACATGTACTTCTGAATCTCATCGACCAAATTTGGCATTTTGTTTAAATTAACATTTTGTTTATTTTTTTCTTTATTAATGCATACACACAAATACATATACGGAATTCAGCTCCAAACAGCAAGTTGAAATATCCCACCCTTGATAGGATATTTTCTTTTTCATTTTTGCTTGTCTCTGTTTTTTTATTTTTATGTTTTTTGTTTTTTGTTTTTTTTTTGTGTTTTTGAAGTATTTGCTAGGAATGTAAGGAAAATGCAAACTAATTGCAGAATAAAGAAATGCTTAAGCAAATCATTAAACTTTCAACTCATATTTTATTCAATGCTTGGAAATTACATAGCATTCATACTCTGAAGCTAATATCATAAAATGCAGGTCTGGAAATGAAGTAACCAGCAAACAAGAAGCTCTTGCAGCTGGACGCCACACTCAAATAACTGATTTCTCCACCTTAAAATTGCTGCATAGGGATGTGACTATCCTAGATGCCAAAGAAGGTGAAGAATTGTCAACCAAACCCTAGGCGATTGAGCCTAGAAACCCTCACGCCTTGATTGAAGGTTGTACAGCCTTGCTAAAACCACACGTGTCAAGTATTGTTGCTCAATCAGCAACAATGATAACAACAAATATATATTTTCTGATCTTAAACAATGAACTTCTGAAAATCTTGAAATAATAGTCTCCAATCAGCACAAATGCAGCTCCTAAATGAAGCCATCTGTAGAGCAATTCTTGGGTGATATTTCACAACTGTAGATCACTGAATCTAAGAGAGTTTTCGTCCTCCAAGATTGAATTTCTGCTTGAAACCCTTGTTTCTTCTCCACAGCAAAATGCTCAAGTATTGAATAGATGAATGAATAATAAAAATGAGCTTTTTGAATGCTTATATACTCTTTTAAAAAAGCCACGATTCCTTTAGGGCTTTTAATCCATTAAATATTTAATGATATTTGCTATTGTTGCTCCAGTGTTATAAACTTCATGTGAGCGCCCCCTTTTATGACTTAAATAATTGACCTTATGTTACAAAAATAAATCATATTTTATAAGGTTATTAAACACCATTAATGACATCCACTTATAATTTAATTATTATCAAAGTTAACACTTTAATAATAATTATTAAATCATAACTCGATTAAAACTCAACATTAATTGATTCTGCCAACACCACGGGGTAGCCCGCTGTTTCTACTACTCATCTGAATGGCTTACTATAAATAGTAAGGTTGGACCCAAGTGTCCAAATGACTTACTAAAAATAATAAGTGAGTGCAAATGGAGCCTGAAACACCTTTGGAAGGTTGTCCTTGAATATCACCAAACACTGGAGAAGAGAACACAGGAAACTAACACCCAAAAGTCATCTAGAGAACCAAGAAACTACCAAACAAAACCCTCTAAACACCAACATTAGCCTATGTGGACCCGTTGATAGCCATCCACCAATATACTGAAACTGGTTAAGAAGGGGACATTATAGTCCGCCCTCCCCAAAATTGCTTGTCCTCAAGCAATCTCAACTCAGGATCCCATATCCATCTCAAAAATACTACTGAACCCATAGTTTGAGGACTTTCCGAGTCCTCGAAAAGACTCTTGGGACTCCCAAGTCCTAGCGCCTATCGAGTCGACTTGCCAAGGACTCCCGAGCCGAGTCTTGGAGAGTCTAGGCTAGGACTCCCGAGTCATGGTGAGTGACTCATGTGAGTCCTAGAATCGGACTCCTAAGTCCCAACTTAGGACTCTTGGCATTGCCTGGAAATAATGAGTATGAATGTTTAAAACTTGTTTGTTGCTTTTTTTTTATTTGAAAATTTGAAACTATGAGTATGAATGATGAAATTTCAAATATTGAGTGTTTGAAGATCATATACCATGTGTAATATTTGAATTGTGAGAAATTGATAATCAAATTAGGCTCTTATGTTCTCTAACTGCATTAATTTATTTTTGTTTTTTTTGTAAAACTACGGTTTTCTTCTTTGCCAAGTCCTAGCCGAGTTTTTTGTCGAGTCTCGAGTCTAAGTCTTATTTTGGGTTGTCGAGGTTGCGCCGAATCCGAGTTTTCCAACTTTCACTACACCCACCTGTTGCGCTACTCTGATATAACTGTCATTCTGCGCAAACCTAGAAAGCATGCAAATTCTTGGATCCCAAATCTGACAATCATCCTGTTGTACCCAAAATAAATTTTTGGCATTCTGCTTAAATTGAGCTAAATCATGTAAAAATGTCGTCAAAAGTTTATTTTAGGTCAAACCAAACATAGGGTTTTTGTGGGTTTTTGTCAAGGAACATGTGTAAAATTCTGGAAAATTGAAAATTAGGGTTTCGTGCCCCTATTTTTAGGGAAACCCCTAAAAATAGTACCTTCCCGAAAATGATTGAAAATGATTTTGATAGGACTAATCAACTTCACAATCACACTAGTCAAGTCAGAATTATCAAAAGACATGTTTTACTCTGGTGTGTCTATTTCTATTTTTCAGGAACAAAGTTAGGAGCTCCGCAGCCATTAATGGCAGATTGACCAGTACTAGGTGCTGAAAGCTAAGCTTCAAAAGATTCAACGACGCAACCATGGCAGAAAAGGATAAAAAAGATGCTGTTTGATGGAGTAGATTTTGGAAATTGTAAAAGGCCAAAATTTGGCTAACTCTGGAAATGCTACCAAGGAGAACACAATTCAAAATGCCAAAAGCGCCCCTACTGGAGAGAGGCACCCTTGGTTCTCAAGGGCCAAATTTAGTCACCAGATTCATCCAAGGCAGTCACCCTCTTCGCGTTCTTGCTGGCTCAACAGCGAAACATTCAGCGAAATCATCTAATGAAGTGATCACCAGCAAACGTCAACGGAGTATGAAGAGGTTGTTGACAAAGAACATCCAAAATGGTTGTCTAGCATAAAAGGCGCCCTTGCTGAAGAAAGGCACCCTTTCTTTGGGGCACTCAGATGCAGTCAATTTGCTGAGTGACCTCCAGAATGACCTTCGTTTGGATCGATCTCAACAATGAAACCGTTAGCGAGGACATCCAACAAGGCAATCATCTAATGACGGAGATCAAACTGAGGCAGTTTTCAACATGAAATAACTGGATAGAAAAGAAAAAGCGCCCCTACTGGAGAAGGGTGCCCCTGCTTCTTGAGACCTAAAACTGGCTTTCAGGAGCTGAGAAACCAATCATCCTTTTCAGGATTGAGTTGGTCACCTAATGAATCGTCAAGCAAGATTGTCCAACTCGTCAGTCAGCGGAGATATCAGATCAAAGCATGAAAGCTCTAAAATGATGAAAATGAAGAACAGTCATGAAAATTGACTAAGTATGGGCTAAAAGCGCCCCTACTAGAGAAAGGTGCCCTTTAATCTGGAGCCTCAAACTCAAGTTTTTGGCGTAATTACTCCCAGGCATACCTCTTCAGGTTGGTTCTATCTCAACAACAGAACAGTCAACAAATGCTAGGGATCAACATAACAATCGGGAGCGAGAAACAAACAGAGGCACCTCAGCTTGCAAAATAGTGAAAAAAGTGTGCAAACTCAAAAAAGGACGCCTAAAATGGTTAAGGCAAGGTTTTGTTGTCCCTAATTTTTGACTTATTAAAAATTGGGATAACCTATCAAAATTTTGATAAAATTTGAAGATTTTCTCTTCTAAGGCACGTTTTACGAGGTGTAAAGATTAGCAAATCTCAATTTTAGGTCTATAGTCCTTTGGGTTAGCACTTTTTACTCACTCGTCCGTTTTTGTGAAATTCTGAGTCATTTTTAGTGTGTTTTTGATCAATTTCGGGTTTTTGGGGCATCACTACAAGTAGGGGTTTTGGTTTCTTATTACAAGTGATAGAAACTTTTTGCTCTTATTACAAGTTACTTTTTGTTTTAATTTCAAGTTGTAGGAACTTTTTATATAACTTACAAGTTGTAGGAACTTTTTGTTCACTTTACAAGTTACTTTTTAAAAAGTTACTTGCAATGACTCAAAAAAGTTCCGATTTCACTTAAAGTCACTTTCAATGACTCAAAAAAGTTCCGATTTCACTTAAAGTCACTTGCAATGACTTAAAAAAGTTCCGATTTCACTTAAAGTCACTTGCAATGACTCAAAAAAGTTTCGATTTCACTTAAAGTCACTTGCAATGACTTTTAAAAGTTCCTATTTGAGTTAAAGTAACTTGCAATGAGTTCTAAAAGTTCCTATTTTAACTTAAATCACTTGCAAAGTGTATCTAAAAACCCGATTTGCAAGTAAAGGGCATTTTTAAAGTTATTTGTTATTTTGTTCACTTGCAATGACCATCAAAAAACCCGAAATTAGTTTTGCAAGTGTTTTTGTGGATTTTTAACTTGCTCTTGCTCATATGCACCCCGATTGGAGAGATTTTTGGCATGAAGAACAGTTGGCAAAGTCTGCAACTTTATTAAATCCCCCATTTTTGCTCTACCATTGCCACATTTTTTGCAGATTTGAGTTTGCTCAAGGCGCCTAGGGTTTTATTTATTTATTTATTTTTCTTTATTTTGGCTTGTAAACTCTTGTTGTAGGTATGTTCTTTGTTTCTTTTTATTTTTCTGTTTTTGTTGCTTTAAATCTTTTGTTCTTGGGTTGCCTTTCTATGGAGATTGAGATTGCATATTATAAAAAAAACATGTATGGCTGAAAACGTGTTTTTCCACTTCATACGCCCTTCATTCATTCTCTTTCATACGCCATCATTATTCATTCGCCCTTCATTCATAAAAACGTTTTTCTTTCTCTTTCATTCGCCTTCCCATTCGCTTTTCATTCATTTGCCATTACCATTTTTCTTCATCATCATTATCATTTTCTGCAAAAATGATGCCCTTGGTTGAAAATCGGGTTTTCATAATCTGATTACAAGTAGGAGATTTTGACCAAGGTTACAAGTTAAAATGAAAACTTGCAATGACCTCTCATTTTTCCTACCTTGCACTTTTTAACTTGCAATATGTCCCAAAAATCCCGATTACACTTTGCACTCGTTGTCAGCCTTCCAAAACCCGAAATTGAGCTTCGACCTCACTTTTGTAGCCCCTTTGTCTCATTCTCGTTAGTCCTGCTTGCGCACATGACCTACCAAATCAATAATATAAGGCATGGGCCTTATTTTTCAAACAAATTCCAAGGCTGGAGAATGATACAAAGAAAGAGCAACAACATGACGAAGCTACACAAGGATTTGAATAAGTGACATGATTGAGCATAGAATGCTTTCAAGACAGAGATGGAAGAATATTTTCCAAACAGCAGCATGAAGACCCACTCAAGGAGGATGGTTTGAGTCATGTCTTAGACACGTAGAATAATTTCAATTATGCATTTGTAATTTTGTTTTGACAAATTACATGTAAAGTCAGAAATTGTAATGACAAGTGGCCATGCTACTCGCATTATTGAAGATTGTAATTACATGTAATCAAGTTACAAGTCAAATTACAATAGGACTTGTAATTTAGAATAAGTCAATTGCAAGTAGTTGGTGGTTGAGAGAATTTCTCAAGTTAGTTGGGATCCTCCCACCTTTTTCTCATGACCTCTCTCCTATAAATACTTGAGAGGGTCTTTTGTAATTTTTATCTTTTTGGCAAGCAAGAAAACTCTGCAGAAATTTGTACTCATAAAGACTTTGAGCTTTATAGTTATAAGTTGTTCCTTTTCAAGTAATATCAAAGAGTTGCAGATTTCAGACTTTGTGTTGAAATCCTACTTTGCATCCATTGTGTTCTTATGTCATTTTGGAGCATTACTTTGTGATTATTTGGAAATTGTGGAAGATTGCTAGAGAGAGCTTCAATTGAAATATTTTCAGACTTTGTGCTGTGAATGTTGAAGATTGAATTCATAATTTAGAAGTTAAGAAGAATTGCAAGTCTTTGTGCTCGTAACGATTCCCATTCATAGTAGTTAATAGATACATCATACTTGCAGACTTTGTGCTGTTTTATGCTATATATTGTCATTAAAAAGGGTAGATAGGATTGCAGATTTTCAAGACTTTGTGCTTGAAATTGCTTTCCCGTCCCGAAGGAAGTGACGGAAGTCTTTGAGCTTTCAGGAAACTTCATTTCCTTTCTCTTGATTTTATTACAAGCTGCTGTTAAAGTTTATTTAAAAGTTCATATTACTTTTCTGCGAAGAGAAAAGAGTTTAATCTCTCCTAAAACAAGAGGAAAGATTATCGTTCCACCCATATTTGTTTTTAGTTAGTTAGATAGGGGGAGGCTTCCCTTAAATAGGAGAGTTTAACTAACACACTGTGGCCGAAACCACCATTTTGCTAACCCTTACAAGTTTGCAAAATATTCAACCAACAGGTTTGTTGACTTAAGTTAAGATATTTTGGAGGCAAACTTGGCCAAATCATCCCACAATCAGTGGAAATCAACTTTTTGAACTCCAAATCAGGCCTAATCAGGCTTAAAACATGAGTTGGCGCCCAAACTTCAAGGATTCAGGCTTGAATCACAACTTTTCAACTCTAGGCTTCCCTTTTTCATTATTTCTTTTGTAGGTTGAAGATCAAAACAACCATTTGCTCTCAAGGACGTCTTTTCAAGATCTGGCAAGGGTTTTTGACCGTTCTTCAATATTTTTTGAAGATCAGTGGCATAAGGAGATTTCTTCTCAAAAGCTGAATACATAGGTAGATTTTCTCAGAGAGCTAAAAATTTCCGATCCACCTCTTGTCTACTTCCTCTTTTCTTGTCTTAGGTTTTCTTGCATGTCATAAAAATCAGCAGGCTACCACAGATTTGACCAACTGGGTATGATCAGGATAATTTTCCAATAAAACCCATCTCGTCAAATTTCCAGAAACAACAAACTTGTTGCCCCTATTTTTGGGGGTTTTTCCAAAAAAGTCACAGGATCAAAAATCCAAGGAATTGGGTTTGTTTAGCATTGAAGCACGAACAAAACCCATGTGCCAGATTTTTTCCAGAAAAATATTGCTCGACAGGCGCTATTTTTAGGGGTTTTCGGAGATTGTCAGATCAGGGTCGTGTGCACAGTCAATCTTTAAGTTTTTCAGGATCAGTACTCTCAGGTGCAATACAAGACTAAGACAGCCTTGTACCATGATTTCCTAAAAACGACTAACACAAACTTGCATCAGGTGAACCCAATGGTCGATTCAAAGGATCTGGAGGGAATGAATCAAATCACAAAACATAGAAGAATCTGGGTTGCTTCAAGCTACGTCCATCCCCATCACATTACAGAGTGTGGAGCTTGTAATCGCTTGAATTAAGCATTACAATCCTACCACGAGAGAAATCAAATTAGTGGATGGGAGGGTAATCTGCAGTTTGAAACCAAAGGACATTGAAAAATGTTTTGATATTCCACCATGCCCTACCAACGTGGTCATATCAGTGACAAAATGCGATAGAGCACTCAACGAGTATGCAGTGTTGATCACTCTACTCAGCAAAATCACTGGACAGGAAAAGGGCAATCAGTTTCAGTCGTGGATGTACTACGTTATTGCCAAGATTATCAGCAAAAGAGAACATTACGACTAGGCCACGCTGATCAGTGACACGCTCCACCAATAGATTACCGGGTTTCTAGAGGCTCATAGGTTCCACATGTGTTCCTACCTGGTATACTTGATTGCCTTCCAAGGCGAGTTCAAGGCACTAAACAATGTGGGGACCTTAGGTGTGCAGAAGGTCCATGAACACTTTTCATGTCTTGAGTTTACTCAAGTAGAACAACACTTCAAACGTACAAATGACCTCTTCACTATGCACGCAGTACGAGACCTGGGCCATGAGATGCACGTGCGTATTTCACAAGCAGCCAAGGAGGAAATGGTGGATTGGGCGGATTGGTTTATCCAATTCCCCACCTTCACCTACATACGCATGTATGGATACAATGGTCACCCCGCCATGATGCCATGTTACCCTTCAGATAGGGTAGTTTTCATGGAATTCCTAAGGCAGTTGGCCAAAGTTCACACTCACCTCTGCCTAAAGAAGAAGACAGCTGCAAACTTTCCCATTCAAATGGGACTCTATAGATGCAAAACAACGACAGATGCCAAGTTGATGAGCCAAGAAACGGTGAGAATCAATCTCAAATACCTCATTGAGAGGTCATATGATCCCAGAGGTCTCTATGCAGGGAATCTTGAACAACGCTCATCACATGAATCTTCTATGGAAGATTACTGGGTCAATTGTGACAATGAGTATGAGGTACGAAGAAGGAACTATAGCCGGTTCAGGCTCTCACAAATTGCTGACTTTATGTCAGAAGACATTGAGGGCCTATCTGATGAAGGGGAAGTCATTCTCCCCTCGTTCTTCATAGATTTAGTAGACTCACAACCACTCAGGAGAGTGGATTAGTACGCAAAGGAAAACCCATCTATAGAGGAAAGAACTAGTAGAGTTGTCAGAAACAGTCAACTCTACCTAGACAGCAAGAGGACAAGGAAGGTAATACTTCCCAGAACAGAGCCGCCACAGGTTCAATCTACACTACCTTCCACCTCAAGGAAGAAGCCCAGACATAAGCAGTGGTGCAATCTCCCCAAAGGAATGCGGATGTCAGGGCATACAAGGGAAAGAACACAGGGGTTACATGTGGAGACAGCCACACACACACCCGAGATAGTCATGAGAATCGCTGCCCCCGAGACAGTGATTAAGACAATCACTGCAGAGATAGAGCCAGTAGCAGAAGCAGCAGTAGCAAAAACAATGCCTGTAATAGAGACAAAGCCGCCTACATCACCACCATCACAGCAGTCACACATCCACATCGACTTGGACTCTCCACCGAGAGATGTCACTCCGGCATAGTCTCATTCATCAGGCATTCAAGGGCCCAATATTCATCCTTCCAATGAGGCTAGCCATGATTCTATCTGGCTTGAGGGTTTCCTAGGAAGAAAGAGGGAAAGGCCTTCCTATACGCTTGACTTCACAGAGTTCGACCATGTCCCACAAGACATGCTGGCCAAGAAATTGAAGAAGCAAGTGCATGTGGAAAGGAATGCAGAGAATGAGTTCATCATAGAGACTGCTGCCCCACCTAAGGACGAAAACATACATGAGGTACAAGTGGAGGACTTCACATTGTCCAAACTTAACCTCGGAAAGACCACACGTCAGGTGGAGGAAGACCTTCTCGGAATTGCCTTAGTGAGCGTCCAAGAGAGGATGGCTAAGGATGGAAAGGACAAAGCAGCCTTAAAGGCTGAAAATCAACATTTGAGAATGTATATTTCTAGCTTAATGCACAACAACCCGAACGTCTCGGCCTTGCCACAAGAATTGTTGGATCTTCCCGCAAAACAAAACCATGATCAGTTGATGACATATGGAAAACACTTGAGAGATCAAGTGGAGGAATTTGTTCTCTAAGGATAATTTATATTGGCAGAGCTATACCAGTTAAGGGATAGAGCACATGGACTCTACACAGAGATTCAATAGTTGGAGCAAAAGATAGCAGAAAAGAGGCCAGGCGATGAAGTCACAATTGCAGACTTGCAATTGCAATATCAATCGGTATTCTCTGAGGAAAACAAGCAACATCTTTTTGCTTGGAAAGAACAACTGCAATACAAGGTGAAAACCTATGATGCCAATTCGTAGACCTGGTTGACTACCGACGAGTTGTCGCAAATATTATCAACTTCACAAGAACGTTAGTAATATCCTTCCCTCACATAGAATGTCAGCGTGAGGGAGGAGAGTACATTGAGCTAGTTATAGTGCAGAATCAATTCCGAGATTCATCCACAGCACCTTCCTCGATGATCCAGATGGTTGCAAGTTGGCCAAAGTGGCAGCCTTGTCTACCAAGTTAGATGACGCAGTTGCCCAGTGTATTGACTTTCAGTAGCAGCTTGTGATACGCGAAGTAATGCTAAAGCGTCACGTCATCATCTTGCAAAGCATCAATTACCCAGAGGCCGAGGAAGTCAACGAATGGATTGAGACACTGTTGACCAGTGGTGAGTTGTAAAGGCACCTCAAAAAGGACATCCTACCCTCCAGAAAGGCATTAAATGTGACTGGAGTTAACTTGATGCCCCTTTCCAAGTTAACTCCACGTCCCACAAATCATGCATTGTCAGATCCCACTAATTGAGGATGTCTAATTGACTTCCATAATTTGTGGATCTCAGATCTCCACTAAAAGTGGATGTCTATTTTGGAGGCACACTTTGTAATAAAGTTCACCTTTAGTTTAGTTTCAGTCAACTGAAGTAGTTTCCAGTTGACTCTTTGTTTAGTTTCAGTTAACTGAAGTAGATTTCCAGTTAACTGATTGCTCACCTACTTTTAGATAGGAATAAATCTTGCTGATTGGAAAGAACTGTTTGTTAACTCAAACAGATTTTAGGGTTGCCTACTCCTTTGAGTTCTATAAATAAGAGCCTTGGGCTCATTATTTTGTAACTTTACTTCACGACAGCAAAACACTGAGCAATTTTGCCTTCATATTGTTCGCTTAGTATATGTTCTTGGATCGTATTTGTTGTAGTTAAGCACCAAGTATAGCTTGTGCTCTCTCTACTCAGATAGGTGTGTCCAATCTTTGTTCATGTATCATTGGTTTGATCGTAGCATGTGTGATTGTCTCTTTGACATAAGTTGTTGTCCCAACGTGTATTCTTTGGTGAAGTATTGAGATAATAAATCAGGAGAGTTACGATGCCTTTGATCCAAAAGTCTCAAGGTTTTATCATTGTGTGTTGTGTTTAATAATCTGTTTTCAATCTACACCTTAGAAAGGCCTTGGTGCCTCCTTGGGAATTTAGGAGATAAGCTTATCGTCCCTTTGTTGTTTCTCATAATTTACTTTTCAGCCTACACCTTGGAAAGGTCTTGGTACCTCCTTGGGAATCCTAAAATATAAATTACCGTAAGGATTACTTGTGTGAGTTCTATTTCATTATAGATCTGGGAGTTCAGAGCCTTTGGATGCATCCTGAGAGACCAATTCGACCAAGTGATCGAACCATCCATTCCCGCTCCTATGCCCTCATGCTCTGTTAATCTTGAGGAAATAGGATAAATTAAAAGCTAGTTTAGTTGTAGTTAAGATCTGCCAAAACCAGAGAAGAAAGCTTAGCTACAGCGCATTGTGTTTATGCACCCTTGTGTCCTACCGTTGAGTAAAAAAGATAGGATAGTAGTTTACTATCTTTACTCTTTCCTTTACGCAAAAATCAGCAACAAGAGGGATCTTCCCCTCCCAATTTCAAGAAGCAAACACTACAAACTTGCAATAGTTGACCGTTTACAATAAGCACTCTTGAGGTGCTAATTGAAACGCCAACACATCCTCAAATAAATTGTACAAAAGAATCTCACTTGCCATTTCTTAAATTCAGTCATCCAAGAACACAAAATACTTTTGGGTGCAACAATAAATGGTCTCTCATCTGGACAGTTGATCAGAACGCTCTTAATAACCTCATTAGGAAAAATCCAAGTGTTTGTGTCATAGTTCAACTTCACCTGCAAAGTATGCCCACCAATTGCAAGTGTCTCCATAGCATGCAACACAAATCTCTGGAGTAGAGCAGCTACATACTCTACCATAGAGCCATCAACATAAGCGGATTGTATCTCATTAAGTATGTCATGGATGCTCATAGACCAATACAAATCTGCCTCACTGATGCAGAGCACCTATTGACCTTAAGGGTTCTTAAGACCCAAAACATAAACTTGAGAAGATCACTAAAACTTTCACCAAAAACTCTCTTCTTTCAAACTTGACTCCAACTTGACTATCAATACCCCATAACACCAAAATAAGGTTCCAAACTTTTAACAGACTCTAATACACCTCAATCATCTTGATTTTGACAGAAACAAAGCAAAATCCCTCTCTTGCAACACTATTTGATCAGATTCTCAGTTGTTTGTACACAAAGACCAATTTTGCTAGTAGGATTCCAAAACACCAAATCGGGTATATCTCCTAAACCACATCAAATTTCCATATACAAAGTACCTTTTCAGGGACCCATTACAGCCTCATTTAACATACTTCAAGGGAAGGTGTTGTTATTTTGGAAAACATATCAGAAAAAATGACTGTCCGCAGCAAAATAGGCTCAAATAGGGCTTAATTTACAAAACAAGTACCAACAAATCAACTTCTCAACCCCAAATAACTGTGGGCAGACCTTCAACAGGTTAGAAAACTACAAAATCAACAATTTCTTGGCCACTCAAACCCTTCCAAAGGCAACAAAACACAAACCCTTGATTTAGACTTCACTATGCCCAACCAATGAGGGTTTATTGAAAGTATTCTCTCCAAACCTCCAGTCAACCTGCCAATGCTTCAAACACCCTAGAATATGTTTGCACATGGTAAATAAACCATCTCTAAACCTTTACCAATGCTGTTTCTTCAAACTCTTGTACTTAGCCATCATTTTGAATCAAAAATCAATGAAAAACCAATTAGGGCAGCAACTAAACTAATGCCATCTGCCTTCCCCTGTATCTTCCAACATAAACAATTTGAAAACAACTCAAAATTAACCCCATTCCACCGATCTACCAAGCCTCCATCAATGGAATGGTGGATTAAACTCTCACTGGACTCTCAAAACCCTTGAATTGGGGTTTCAGAACAGTTTTAGAAAACAACTCATAAATGCACCAAATTTAATGAAAACTCCTCAAACCACTTACAATTGAAGGCTAACTTGATACTTTATCCAATTCAATCAATGTTAAAGCCTAAAGATGCTGTACGGACCAGTACCACATCTGGGAGCAGCAAAAAGAGCTTAAAATTGCAGAAAATAGGGTTTTATTCAAAATTTCTTCACCATACAAGTTGATCTCTCTTTGCTTGCCTTTACAAGACTCTTATAGGATGTTACATCAGTTACCATAACTGCCCCTTCAACTTTAGCCAACCAACAACCTTCCCTGACAATATGACTCTTCAACTTCTTACATTTTGGCATGTTTTTAGCAATTTTGCATTTTTACAGCTATTGCAAGAATTTGTACCATTTAATAACTTGACCCCACATTTTCCTACAAACCTAATTTGATGACTCAAATACATTAACAATGACCTTTTGACAATCATAAGAAGATGAAGGTTCACATTTTACAAGATTGCCTCATGGAGGCATAAAATCACTAGGTGCTCCTGCACCAAACAACGGGCCCGAAAAAGACCTCAAGTCCCTTTGAGGACTGACTTGCTTCAAGCTTGCTTCTTTACACCTGCATACCTTTACCAATTCTGTCTTGGACTGCTTCCTCTTGAAACCATTCTCTTTCCTTTGCCAAACATCTTCAATCACTTCATCTTCTGCCTTCATTTTTGTCTTCACTTGTCTTTGTCTTTTGCCTTGTCTTTCTCTGCCCCAATAATCTCTTGTGCCATCAAATTCACAAATCACTGTTCTAACAGTATTCATCTTCCCTCTAACCTCTTTTTCAATCAAAGGACACAAGACTGGCCTTAGTATGCTTTCACCATGCTTTTTTCTAAGCAATCTTCCTCTCTTCAATCAATTCATCCTTGACCTTCTCTATCACCAACTTATCAACTCTTTTCTTCAACATTGTATCACTCTTTAAACTGACTTTCAACTTTTGTAATGGATGCAAACTCTTCAAGTGCTTTCCTCAGACAGATATCCATCTCCCTCACTGCTTCATCACACAACCTTTGCATACCATCCATCTTACCCAACAAAAGATCCTGGAAGATGCACCTACCCACTCTCTCTCTCATTTGTGTGAATCCCTCTACACCTTCTCCCCAACTTGATCTCTGTTGGAGGACAGTGAACACAGATCTCATCCTTGTCTGTAACCAACACACTTTCTTACTCTCCTTCCTGCAACTTTAAGATGGATCAAGCACCTGCAGCCAACAACTTAACAAACCACCAGATCAACCAGCTCTTAGAGCATCTACTGACTTTAAGGGTTCTTAAGACCTATTGATGTGATTTTCGTGACCGCACCAACACAGAATAAAGTTTCCCAACGGATACTCTATCCTCTCTTGAACAAAGTTTCCTGCATGCTAAGATTGCGAGATAGATCATGCATTTAACTCCAAGGTTCCTTCATGCAATAGAATACCCTCAGTTGGCTTGATGTGTTTTGCTGGTATTTCAAGGGGACTTACACAATTGTTTGACAGCTGACAACAGACAACAGATTAAGGGCTTCACGTGGTTCGAATGATTTGGAAGGTAAGCACAAGTTTCCTAATACTAACCAAAAATGAATTGAATTTAAATGAGTGCAGAGCCTAAGAAGTTTATGTTCTATCTAAGGACGGGATGTGGGATCAATCTCAACAGACTTCAACCAGACTCTGCTCCGCCTCACGTTGGACAACTTACACAAAGTCGGTGCAATCTTCAAGGGAGTGACGAGAGGTTTTCAAATTACGACTCAACATGTAAGTGCCATCAGAATGACGCATACAAACACATGAATCACAATCGAAGTTAAGTTTGCAATGCTTTCCAGTTGACCACACAAGGCAAACTTGCCGTCAGCAAGCCGCTAGTGGTATGGATCAAAATGAAGCTGTCTTGACTAACACCACGGATCCACAGCTAACATCTACTTGCATGAAAATGAAATTACGCTACTTTACGCTACTTGAAGTAGAAGGGATGAAGAAACCTTGCTAGCTGCTTATAACAAAGATGAATTCACCATTCAATGAAAGATCTTTTATTATAATAGTTTTCACAACAATCTCTTACAAAGTTTTCAAGGGAAAACTTTCCTTTTCCTTCAAACTATGCTATGCTAAGCTATTACAACTAAAGTTTCTCTGCTCTACTCTCTAGTCCGATCTAGTGTCTAACTCTACTAACTTACAAATGAGGGGGGATGCCCCTTTATATAGCTGGCCAAGTCCAATGGACGGCTCAGATTACAATCGGCTGGATGGCTTAGATCGAGCCACCTCAGCCCTAAACAAGATTCACCCTAAAAACCACCACAAAGAAGAGTGGGGTAATAAATGAGCAATTAATGACCACCATCTTCTAGAAGATTCTTGTTTTGAAACGCGTTCACACTGTTCTTGTTTTGACTGCAAACTGGATAAGTCTGGTCAACATTGCTTCAATTTCTTGGACTGGTATGGCAGGCACGTTCTTGATCTAACTTCAAACCTGCAACTTCTTTCTTGTGTTTGACGATGATTTTCCTCCTTGATGTTGTTCTTCAATTCTTTAACGCCCGAGCCCTCATCTTTTCCTTCGTTCTGAACTTGGAAGATTCTCTTGTCTTGGATTCAATCATTCACGCTTGCCATTCGCTTGATTGTGTTGGGTGCATATTGGGTCTTTGAGGAGAAATTCCAACACTTAGCCATTTCTTCCAAGTACTCGCTTCATGATTCTATCATCTTGGACTATTTGCTTCATGTCATCGCACTCTGCCCTCGACGTTCACCCTGCAAAACAAGCAAGGAGAAGAGCATCAGGACACTTCATAATATAAATTCACTTCACTCACCTGATTTTCATGCTTTGACTCCCAAGGTCCGAGTGATCTAGTTCATCCCTTTCCTCTAGCACAACTCTGCTTTCTTCATGATTTTCAACATTTGTAGGCTGGGGCGTACAACACTTGTGCATCATATTTCAATGCCTTAGACAAATTTTCAACCTCCTCAAGGGCGTATTTAAGAGATGCACTTTTAAAATCATCTTTTGAGAGTGTTAACTTCAACTGCATCCTCTTCAAGAAATTTATTTCACCAGCTAAGGCGTTGACAACTTTGATTTTATTCATCTCTGGCTCAAGAAGACTATCTTCACGAAGAACTTGAGAAAATTCACCTAGGCAATCAACTTCAAATTCATCAGCCAAGGCATTTTATTTCAACATCTTTTTCCCTTCTTGCCTTAGAATTTTTTTTTAAAAATTTCCTTAGGAAAATTCGTTATTCAAGTGCTGATAAATTTTTTTTATCCTGAAAGCCTTGGCGAAGTGTAGAAGACTTTAAAATCCATTCCTTATTGAAGACGTCCAATACCCAGAAGAAAATTTCCTTCAGAAAGCGTCGAATTCATGTGTCTCCAAACGAAGGGGTACATTTAATTTTTTGAATTTTAAACCTTAGGAAAAATATTTTTCCAACAATTTTATCTTCATTCTTGATCTCTGGGCATATTTCCTTGCTTGGCCCTGAAAACTTTATCATCTTCATGAAGCTGGCACCTCCTAACTTCTTCTCACCAATTTTATTCATGCCTCTGAAAATTTTATCTCCTCCATCAACTTGGGCGTATTTTCCTGTAGAGGAAGGTGGAATTTTATGCCTTGGAAAAATTTCATTATCAAAGTTCATCTTACTTCTCTGGGCGTCCTTTTTCTCTTTTGACACTTAGGAAAATTTCAAATTCATCCTCCTGCCAGCTGGGCGCATTTTGGACTTTCTCCTGCCATTTGCATACATACCTTAATAAATTTCATCATCCTCTCAAGTCTGGCGTACTCTCTCTAGAGGTGAAATTTTAATACTTAAAAAAAAATTTAAACATGTCATCACCAGTTTGGGCGCATTTTATAGGTTCTCCCTTCAATTTGCATGACTTAGAAAAATCCCCACACTCAATTCTTGACCTAGGCGCATTTGGGGGGTAGTAGCTTTAAGTTTACCATACTTAGAAAAATTTCAAATCACTTCAATCTTATAAGGGCGCATTTGATATGGTCTACTTCTAAATTCTATGCCTTGGAAAATTTTCTGACTTCAACCTCCAAAACAACACTTCAATTTGACCCCTGAAGCTTTCAATTTCATTTGCCTTAGAAAATTTTAACCACCCTCTCCTCAAGATCAAGGCGCATATAGAGGGTCACACTGCAAGTTTAAAACACTTAGAATATTCTCCATCATATGCATAACGCCTTAGTAACTTTTTTTATTTGTCTTCACCTTGCATGGGCGCATTCAAAGGAGAGAGGAGAAAGTCAACATTTTGTTTTGACCCTACTTGACTTGGGCGCATTTAGCACATGGAGGAGGATTTAACTTTGCCTTAGAATTTTTTATCAACCTCTTCTTAGCATGAGGGCGCATATGGGACCCCAAGGAGGAATTTAACACTTAGCATCTTTGATCTTGGGCGCATTTTGCATGTCAAGGTGGAATTATTTCCAATGCCTTAGATTCTTTTCCTTCACCTTCACTTGAGATGGGTGCATTTGGCATGTGGTGGAGGTTTTAACCTTGCCTTGGTAACTTTTACTCCATCTTACTTTCCTTGAGGGCGCATTTTGAGGGTGGAAGTGGATGAACTCAACACTTAGAATTTTCTTCATTTCTCCTGGCAAGGTGGGCGCATTTAGGGGTATGAGGAGGATATTAACTCCTACTTAGAATTTTTTTAACACCTTCATGCTTCCTTGGGCGCATTTCAAGGGTCCTGCAGGATATCTTCAACACTTACAAATTTTTTATCAACTGCCAACTTGATGAGGGCGCATTTGACATGTCTAGCAGGATGAGATTCATGCCTTAGAAAATTTTCTACTTTCCAGCTAAGGATGAGGGCGCATTTGGAGGGTGGTGAAGGATTTTGTTCAGACTTAAACCTTTTCATCCCTCTGCCAGTTATCTTGGGCGCATTGAGGAGGTCAAGGTGGATAAGCTTGAAATATTCCCCTTAACTTTTTTCCCAAAATTAACATTCAAATCAGCAACCAAACACTGATTAGCGTTAGCTCCAAAATGTAAACCAGCAAAGAAGATAACTCTAACCAAGAATGTTCACCAAGATCCCAATGTGAGCGAGGTGATAGCATATGGTCAGAGGATCATTAGGCATAAACAGAGCTGAAAGTACAATTCATCTGCTGGTGCAGGCATCCACAAGCGGTGGGAATACTCCACTTATTCAGTGGGTGAGTTTACAACAATTATTAGGCGGCAAGCCAGCCTTTAAATCCACTCTTCCACTTATTAACGTGGGGGGAATACTGTCCACACAACCACTTATTTTGTGGGGGGAATTTACAATCAAGAAAGATGTTTATTCTAAAACTCAACCACTCAATTGTGGGAGTGTAATCAAGTATAAATTGCAGCAATAAAATGAAATAGCTGTTAGTACTACTAACTAGCTTTACAATGAATAGAAATAGCTGCAAATAAGAGAGATAAGCTTCTAGAATGTTCTTTATCCACACTGGCGGTAAACCATCCAGGGGTTACATATATGAGAGATTAATCATAAGATTTTGCAGCTAATTAAATGACTGGAACAGTACTACTGTTTACAGTCTTACAATGATAAACAACTGCAATTTTCAAGTGTTATTACAATCTTTACAAAGCACAATGAAATAGAAGATTTTTCCACTTGATATCCTCTCAATTAATGAAGCTTAAAACCAAAATCAGAATACTGAAGCAAACTGATATAAAAATCAGCAATCTGGAAATGATTATCAGCAAACTGAAAACACATAAAAATAATCACAACTCCTTCACAATACCTCCAGAAGATGAAATATAGCTTGCAAAAGCTCTTGAGAAGGTTGGCGCCCAATTCACAATGATAAAATAGCATCTAAACTCAACCATTAATTTATGCACGAATCCCAATGCTCTCCAAAAAGGTACGGCCTCCTTGCAAGGGCGATTTTGCTTAATAAAATCTGAAACTTGGAATTAAACTTTGATAACCTCCAAATATGGTCGCCTCTATTATAGAAATGCAATGATCAAATACCCAGAACCAAATAAAATTCATACTAAAAGCTGTATACAAAAATCACTTTCAGCCATGATAAACCAGCAACATAAAAACTGGAAATATCTCACCAAAACTCCACAATAATGCTCAATATGTACTTCTGGATGAAGCACACTCTCAATCCACCACCTAGGGAACCATAGTTGCAGGCCCGAAGAATGGAGTAAATTTGCTAAGCTTTCCCTTAGCCGGATTCTGGATTCATTCCAGCAGCGTAACTTTGCTCTTCAAAAATATGCATAATCAGCTCTTCAAACAGCAGCAATATATAAACTTCAATTGGCAAATGAAGCAACAAGAACTCTTCAAATTCCAAGAAGTTGAATCACTTCAACTTCCAAAAGGGATGCCACCTTTTTGCATTTTACTTTTTGAAATAATATAATATTACTCAACCTCCTTTTCACTTTGCAACAATAAAGCATTTAATAAATTATTAAATGCACAATTGACCCCCTTAATGGCCCCTCTTTTAAAACAACATGAAGTTATTACTCCTAGGCGTGGGGTACAACTGAGAAACATGAAATTTGACTAAGTATAAAAACTCAGTCCATGGAGATAACCAAAACCAATGCCAATACTGAAACTGATGGATAGCAAGATGACTTGAGTTGAGCTGCTGATGATGCTACTGCCAAATTTAGACTTACTAAAAATAGCCAACTGCTATAAATAGTAAGGTCACATCAAAACAACAGATAGCCAAACTGAACAGAACCTGCAAAGGATTGAACTGCTAGACAAATACTGCCAAAAGATAGACTTGCTAAAAATAGCAACTGCTATAAATAGTAAGTCTGCACAACATCCTCTGAACACCAACTGAGCAATATCTGAAAGACGAAACCCTAATTTTCCACCTCAGCTTAGCCTACGGATTTCCGGAAATAGGCTAAATCCTATTGAAGAGTGTAGGGCCAAAATGGGGACATTACAGTCCGCCCTTCTCAAAATTGCTTGTCCTCAAGCAATGCCACAACACTCCAAACTGATCCCACCAAACATATAGGATCCCAGGGTCCCATGTCCATCTCTGAAAAACCCCACCATGCTGATGCTGCTCTACTCTAATCATACAAATGAAATCATTGCACCATAACTGCACTAACCATCCCTGCAACCTCAAAGTGATAACATGCCTGAAATTCAAGTTGAACAACATAGAAGGAATTGAATCAAAATCTAACAGCGTCTCATGCTCAATAAACTCTGAGGAATTAACATCTGCAATGTCAATGTCAATCACCATTCTGAGAACAAAGAAGAATAATCTAAACAACTCAAAAATATTCTCATCAACATCACTCCTCAAAGCATCAAACCAAATCACAACAGCAAATGTGATTCCATCATAGCTGTTTGCAAAGGAAAAAACAGCTCTTTGCAAAGTCATAGCAACTGCATCCTCAAAGCTCCTTAAGGATGTATAATGCCTCCTCTGAGTAATTCTGACATATTCAAGAAAAACTCTGAAAACTTCCACCAATCTCTCCCCCAAAGTCTCAAAAAGTTGAACCAAATCAAGCAAAGGTTCGCTGCCCCAAACACTAGTGCAAGAGATTGTACAAAGAAAGCCACTAGAACATAACTTGAACACCATCCAATACTGATCTGAATCACTATGAAACACCATTACCCACTTTTGAAGCCAAAAATCATCATTGATAAAAGATTGTGAAAAGAAAAAATGAGTGTACCAGCTGCCCATGAAATTTGAAATGAACCACTTAAAGTCTGATTTTAGGAAAATCAGTGTGCAAAGAATTGAACAATTGCTGCAACACTGAAAATCAGTGTCCATAATAGCACAACTGCTCAGGCTCAAGGCTGGAAACATCCTCTCAAGAAACTCCAACCCAACATTAAACCTTCCTTTGTTCAAAATATCTCTCCAATTCACTAGTTGATGAGCAGAAAGAACCATCAAATGGTTGGTAAAGATAGGGGCCGCATCAAAGATTCTAAGAATTGAATCCTTATTTCTCCAAATATCCTTTTTTCTACTTGCAACAATCTCCATCAAGCCATGTTGAGAATTCCAAGCGTGAATTCCCAACTGCAAATAATCTCCAACACATTGAAAAGAATTCCCAACATATCTCCAAGAGACATAGTGAAAGTCTCGAGCACACAAATCCATATAGTCAACTGCAACCATCAATGCAAAGTTTGAACCTTTCATGACCAGCATTTTAGAATAATCCCTCATCAACAATGCACAATCTAGAAACCAAAGGGGCAAGTCTGAAAGTTCTCCCACAATTTGATGCGTCTCTCCAAAACCTGACCTCATTAACCATTTTAAGATAGGTGGTACTCTTCCATTGGTTAATGCTGAGTGAAAACCAGCCAGTTCAAGTTTGAACACTATTAAATGCTCATTTACTATCCATCCCAAGAGAGTGTTGCTTGACATATAGAATGGATCCACCAACATTATCTTATGCTTGACTATAAAATTATGCATGTCAAAAACATAAAACTTCTTACCAATGCCATCCACATAGAAATTGTCAATCAACTCATAATTTAACAAATCATGTGAAGATGGTGGATTGTTGTACACAATCATAGAAACAATATTTCCTTCATCCTTTTCGTTGGTGTCTTCATAAAATTCATGCACATTTTCTTCAACTTGAAGATGCCCATCATTAGTTGCTGATCCATAGAATTTAGTGTGATGAATATCACACACATTACCAGTCATCACATCTAGCTCATGGCTGCAAGCTATCCCTTCTTGAGGCAAATTCTCTTCCCAACTCAAGAGTTCACACTCTTGATTTACCTTCCAATCACTATCAACATAATGAATCTCTATGGCATTATGCATTGTTTCAACATTATGGAGTTCATTTATTCCTTCAACTATTTGCTTGATCTCCATTAGCCTTGTATTAGCTTCTTGTTCCATAAGTGTGGCTGACATAGATGAATGATTTTCTGCTTTGTATAAAGAATGATGAGCTAAGGTAAAATCAAGGCAAAGCCTATCCATCTCTTCCTCCTTCTCTTGGTAGGCATCATAGGTCTCCTCTGCAAACTTAATAGCATTATCCCTATCTGAGAGCAAATGCAAATAATCTGACTTAATGGATTCCAATGCCTCTTTGATAGATTGCATCTTGGAAAGAGAGTCTCCATCTTTAACTCCATTTAGTTTCTCTTCAAATTGAAACTTCCAGCAAAGTTCCTCAATGAAGTGATATGTGCTATCAAATCTTGATAACACTTTAACAATCTTCTCTTCTGAAACCAATAAATTATCCTTCAAAACTTGCAGCTCTTTAGGCCCTTGATCCCAATCAGCAAAGAAGCTATGCTCATCAAACATCAATTTTTCTGATTTGTTTTCCTTGACATGATTTTCAAAATCAGCCTCCTTTCTAATCTTATCACTGCATATCTCCTGAATCGAAGGCTTGTCAACAACTTCTTCAAACAAATTAGTACCTCTATCTTGACCTTTCAAGTTCTCATACTCTTCTTGTGCGTAATTTTGAAAGGCATCCAAATCATTTGCTGATTTTAAAACATTCTTCTCTTCAACATAAGAAATCACGTTCTCATTAGCCATTGCTGCAACTTCTCCTCCAAAGATCACTTCATTACTTTTATTGCAAACTGATTTTTGAACTTCATCAGGATCAAAGGGAAATTTATCCCACTCCGGTTCTTTATCATACCTTGGTGACATCGCACCCGGATCCCAAATGTGAAAGGTTTGATTGCAATGATCAATAGGAAAGAGATCATCATGCTCCTCTTGAACTATTGACTCTTTGAATGAGTCACTCTTCAACCCACTTGAACTGAAATCTTCATCTATAACTTTCTCCACAGATGTAGTTTGATAATCAAACCCACTACCACCCAAGTCACTAGCATTATATCGGATTAAAGAATCATCAAAGCTGGTTGCTTTGAATATTTTGTCATTCTTTTCTTCAATGAAATTATCTTGAGTAGATGTGTTGCTGATTTTATCATTAGTGCCCACATACATACCAAAGAAGTCTTCTTGGACACTTGTCATTAATTCTTCATATGGAATTGGCTCAGCATAAAGTAGAGAATTATCCTTCACTAAATCTTCAACAAGAGGAGATAAAAACACATCGGAATCACCACCAACAACCTCACTTTCGTAATAGTCATAAGCTAGTTCAAAGACACCATTAGTATTTGCTTCATCTTGCTCTTCTTCAACATACTTATCCCACACAACTGTTCCACCAGCATCTTTTGAGAAGCCATTTGTCTCGAGATCTTCATTGCTTGAATCCTTATTAGGACTCAAGACTGCTGTAATGATCTTCTTACCATAATAATCTTCATTATTTCCCATCCCATGCAAGTCTAGGGATGTATTTTGGGACTCTAACTTAATCTCCTCATTTGCCAAGGTATCTTCATCAAGCCCACTTTCATTTTGAACCAAAATGTGCACCTTGCTTGTGTCTTCTTCAACACTAATTGACTGATTTTTCTCTTCAATTTGCTTACTTGTGGGCTGCAAACCACAAACAGATCCTTTTGCTTCTTCCTTCCTTAATTCTTCAACCATGGCAAGTTCTACTTCCTCTTTAATCATTTTTTTGATGTAGTTGACCATAACCAACTTTCCAGGGTCATGAATCACCGCACAATTCAAAAATGTGTCAAATGAAACATCGTTCTTAAACTCATCTGTCATGCTCTGATATTGTTTACGGAGTATGGCAGCCTCATGTTCACATTGCCTCTTGAACTGACATTCTTCCGAAGCCACAATCAAATCTGACTTCTCACGATTCCTGGACCTCAAAAAATGCAACATCTTAAGAACTTCTGAAAGCTAAACTGAACTTAGGTGAAGAATCTGATTTCTCTATCACTCATTTGTCAACTGACTCTGTCTTATTCACAGGATGGCAAGATCTTGGCTCTGATACCACTAAGGTCCAACCACTACACCAAAAGACCGACCTGTTAGTAAGGGCGGCTACCCAGGGTGTTAAGGGCGACAACTAGGGAGGAATCTTTCACCACCGAAGCCACCACCGGAGAATCTAGGGTCTTACGCACGCCCGCCGGACACGTGGCCGCCGGGATGCACCCAACCGCGCACAGGGGACATTACAGCCCACCACGCTTCGCGGGTCTCGACCTCAAGACCTCAGCTCTGATACCACTGAAATATTCCCCTTAACTTTTTTCCCAAAATTAACATTCAAATCAGCAACCAAACACTGATTAGCGTTAGCTCCAAAATGTAAACCAGCAAAGAAGATAACTCTAACCAAGAATGTTCACCAAGATCCCAATGTGGGCGAGGTGATAGCATATGGTCAGAGGATCGTTAGGCATAAACAGAGCTGAAAGTACAATTCATCTGCTGGTGCAGGCATCCACAAGCGGTGGGAATACTCCACTTATTCAGTGGGTGAGTTTACAACAATTATTAGGCGGCAAGCCAAGCCTTTAAATCCACTCTTCCACTTATTAACGTGGGGGGAATACTGTCCACACAACCACTTATTTTGTGGGGGGAATTTACAATCAAGAAAGATGTTTATTCTAAAACTCAACCACTCAATTGTGGGAGTGTAATCAAGTATAAATTGCAGCAATAAAATGAAATAGCTGTTAGTACTACTAACTAGCTTTACAATGAATAGAAATAGCTGCAAATAAGAGAGATAAGCTTTCTAGAATGTTCTTTATCCACACTGGCGGTAAACCATCCAGGGGTTACATATATGAGAGATTAATCATAAGATTTTGCAGCTAATTAAATGACTGGAACAGTACTACTGTTTACAGTCTTACAATGATAAACAACTGCAATTTTCAAGTGTTATTACAATCTTTACAAAGCACAATGAAATAGAAGATTTTTCCACTTGATATCCTCTCAATTAATGAAGCTTAAAACCAAAATCAGAATACTGAAGCAAACTGATATAAAAATCAGCAATCTGGAAATGATTATCAGCAAACTGAAAACACATAAAAATAATCACAACTCCTTCACAATACCTCCAGAAGATGAAATATAGCTTGCAAAAGCTCTTGAGAAGGTTGGCGCTCAATTCACAATGATAAAACAGCATCTAAACTCAACCATTAATTTATGCACGAATCCCAATGCTCTCCAAAAAGGTACGGCCTCCTTGCAAGGGCGATTTTGCTTAATAAAATCTGAAACTTGGAATTAAACTTTGATAACCTCCAAATATGGTCACCTCTATTATAGAAATGCAATGATCAAATACCTAGAACCAAATAAAATTCATACTAAAAGCTTTTTACAAAAATCACTTTCAGCCATGATAAACTAGCAACATAAAAACTAGAAATATCTCACCAAAACTCCACAATAATGCTCAATATGTACTTCTGGATGAAGCACACTCTCAATCCACCACCTAGGGAACCATAGTTGCAGGCCCGAAGAATGGAGTAAATTTGCTAAGCTTTCCCTTAGCCGGATTCTGGATTCATTCCAGCAACGTAACTTTGCTCTTCAAAAATATGCATAATCAGCTCTTCAAACAGCAGCAATATATAAACTTCAATTGGCAAATGAAGCAACAAGAACTCTTCAAATTCCAAGAAGTTGAATCACTTCAACTTCCAAAAGGGATGCCACCTTTTTGCATTTTACTTTTTGAAATAATATAATATTACTCAACCTCCTTTTCACTTTGTAACAATAAAGCATTTAATAAATTATTAAATGCACAATTGA